>OVBE01003856.1:0-25632 GCA_900406425.1 Iberis pinnata | reverse complement strand
AGTGCTGGAAATGGTGAAAGCAATAAGAGGAGAAAAACTGATGATGAAGGAAGCTCCAAGACTGTTGCAGCAGAGGAAGCAGAAGCAAGGCCTCAAGGTGTCAAGACTGCAAAAGCTTCTGCAAAAAAGAAGAAACAAAATGTGGAAGGTTCCCAAAGTGAGAGTTCTTCTCTACAAACATTTCAGGAAATGTGGGAAATCAAACAGAAGGACTTAGAGATAAAGAAGGGGTTGAGTAGGACAGGATTGCTTGAGAGTCTGCTTGCTAAGAAAGAACCACTTTCAGAGCTTGAAAGTGCTTTGAAGGATAAGCTCATAAGGAAAATGGTTGATGATTAGTTTAGGAGTCTGTTTAATGTGTTTAAGTGTTAAGTGTTTTTATGTTTTCTGTTTACATGTTTAAGTGTTTTTATGTTTTCTTTTTAAATGTTTAAGTGTTTTTTGTTTAATGTTTGCAAGTGTTTCTGTTGATTGTAATCGGTTATGAATGTGTATGTGTTTGTGTTCATTTTGTGTGTGTGTGTTCAAACTGAACACAGTTTGTATTGATCATGTAAAACATGGCTTTGAATGTAATGGCTTTAAGTTTGGATTGCATAATGTTCATTTTTTGTTTATTTTTAACTTCATATATATTCATGATGGCATTTACTCTTTGTTGTGAAGGTGCTGGAAAATCAGAAGAAGACAATGATGTTGCAGAAGAAGATAAATGATGATGCAAAAGAAGAAGAATGAATGATGCAGATGAAGAAGTGTTTTGATGATGCAGAAAAAGAAGAACAAGGAAGAAGAGGACTGGTGCAAATGAAGAAGATGATGTAGAAGAAGATGCAGCACATGAAGAAGAACAAGAAAAAAATAAGAAGATGAAGATGAGAGGTAATCCAAACATTTTGTTCTAAAATTTGCATATTGTATTTTGATATTGATTTTTGGTTTTGGTTCTTGTTTTGAATTGGTTTTGCAAATTTTGGTTTTGGTTTTGAAATATTTGGATTTGAGATACTCAAAATGAGATACAACCATTGGAATTCATTTAAAACATAAATTTTAAGTAGTATCTTAAAACATTAAAAACCACTTTTTAGTTTGAGATACTCAAAGTGAGATATCATCATTGGTGATGCTCTAACGATTTCCAAATAAATGCTTGACCAATTGACCTTCAGAGCAGATTTTAGATTCTATAGGTGGGATTGCCGGTCACCACAACATTAATATAACAAATATAAACACCTCAATTTTAAAATAGATTTAATATTTAAAAAGAGGAATTCTCAAAAATAACACAAAAAATTAGAATTATTCCAAAAATACCACACATTTCCAAAAGTTCTAAAATACCACAAATTCAAAATAGCTTTAAAATTTATAATTTATATCCTAAAATCCCAAAACCAAACCCTACCTCCTTATAAACTAAGCCCTAAACTCTACTTAGTGAACTCAAACCTAAAAATTTAAATTTTAAATCCTTAAAATTTCACTTTTATTTTTGTGATATTTTTGAAACATTTAGGAGTGTGTAATATTTATGAAACTTTTAAGACTATCTGATATTTTTGAAATTTTAACTTTTTTATGGTATTTCAAAGAGTGCATGTTTTTTTGTAGCGAATTGTTAGACATTTTTTTGTTTTTTTTTGTCAAATATTCTAGACATTTTTTATAGAGAATTAAAAGCTGGTCGTCGAAGTTGACCCGTATGTCTTTTGGGTTTGACCCTTTTCATTTCGAAAACCTCCAAAATATTATTCAAAATTGAAGAATAAAGAAAGAAGAAAAGAAAATTCAAAAGCATAGCAAACAGAGAGGTTAAAGGTTCCTCGATTTCGTGGCCGATTCAAGGATTTTTCGTCCCCCAATTCCGGTGAAATTCACATTGATCAAAGTCCTAAAAAATTCTAAACTCTAGGCTATTGCTCCGTCGCTAAGATGATGATTTCTAGGGGTTTGTTCGGGTGGTCTCCGCCTCATATACATCCGTTAACACCTGTTCCAGAGGTTTCCGAGCCTCCTGAATCTCCTTCTCCTTACATCGATCCTGGTGCTGATAACGGTTTCTCTGGTATGGCGGCCCAAGCGGAGGATGAGGAGGATATGGAGGACCTAGAGGTGATGGAGCCTCCTCCTGCCGCTGTGCCTTTCTCTCAGCTTTTTGCCTGCGCCGATCGCTTCGATTGGGTTCTTATGACATTTGGATCCATAGCTGCTGCTGCACACGGTACTGCGCTTATTGTCTACTTGCACTACTTTGCCAAAATCATTCAGGTCCTTGCAATCACCAGTGACTCGGAGGATCAGTTCAATCGCCTTGTCGAGGTACGTCAGCTTAGATAAGCTTTTGTGGGTATTGTAATTTTTGTGGGCTTCCACGTTAGAGTTAAGTAACCTTCATGCGAGCTTATTGAACATCTGGGTGGAAATGTAAACTACCCAAGGCTGTTATCTGTACAAAGTTTGTGGCACAATCATGACTCATGAGGGTGTAAAATTCCTCGTTGTTTTGCTCTACATGTGGCAACTTTGCAGATATGCATGTTGACTTGTTGATTAGTTTATGTTTCATGATTTCCGTGTGCTACTATTTGGAGGACTAGCAATAATACTGGTTTTCATGTAATTTCGGTATCTAAGCTGTATTGAAACTTGTTAACCAGCTGTTATTGACTTAGCTGGGGAAGCTACTTCAAATAGTTACTCAAATGCATCTTCAAAAGAAGTCAACATTTGTTATAACTTATAAGTTTATGCTTTCCTTTTTCTCGTCTCAAGGGATTTCTATGTTTGCTCTTCTGGATTTTCAGTTTTATTACTCGAGGTTTTTGTTTTTACTAACCAGTTCATCTGGAATCATTACACTGGCAACAATCCTGACATAATGCGCCCTCTAAGATATTTATGCCCTTTCTGCAGCTTTCGCTGACCATTGTATACATTGCTGGGGGTGTTTTCATAACTGGTTGGATTGGTAAGTTAACCTTGTTTAAATGTATACATATATAATCAAGTTGTGTTTCTTTCCTCTATTGCAATATGCTCTTAGCCGCCACCGTAATTAATTGTTTTTTTTGTTATAGAGGTTTCTTGCTGGATACTTACTGGAGAGAGGCAGACTGCTGTGATCAGGTCAAAGTATGTTCAAGTACTACTAAATCAGGATATAATTTTCTTTGATACATATGGGAATAATGGGGATATAGTTAGCCAAGTGCTGAGCGATGTCCTACTCATTCAGTCGGCTCTAAGTGAGAAAGTATGTTTAACTTATGAATCTGGTTTCAAGTTCCCTCTTAAGTATCTTTATTTTTGCAAGGAATGATACATCTTTAGGCATTTCCTTAATATTTTTGATTCTGAACAGTGCAGGTTGGGAATTACATTCATAACATGGCAACATTTATCAGTGGTCTTGTGATCGGTTTTGTCAACTGCTGGGAAATTGCGCTTATTACATTAGCCACTGGTCCTTTCATTGTTGCTGCAGGAGGCATATCAAATATATTTCTCCACAGGCTTGCTGAGAATATTCATGATGCATATGCTCAAGCAGCCAGCATTTCTGAACAGGTATTATATAATTGTTATGTTTATGGTGACTTTATGGAGGTAGAATCCATTTAGGTTACTTATCCTGGTTGAGTGCCACTTTACTGTAATCGTGAATTAAAAGCCTTCTCAACATATTGCTGGATGCCTGTATCCATGGCTTCATTTCCGTTATGTGAGGATGCCTTTATAATCACTCTTAGCGTCAACAACTTGGTTTGGTGAAATTCACACGCCTGCTGATCTGTCTTATTAGTACAAGTTCTTCTGAAATATATCCTCTAATGATCCATTTTGAGTTCTCCTTGCTGGGTGTTACAATGTGAATGTGCCTCCTGCATGAATTTTCTAACACTTAAAAGGGTTTATTTTGAATGTGCAGGCAGTCTTTTATATTAGGACTCTGTATGCCTTTACAAATGAATCTATTGCCAAGTACTCTTATGCTAATTCTCTCAAAGAAACTCTGAAATATGGTATATTGATTAGTCTTGTGCAAGGACTTGGACTTGGATTTACTTATGGGCTTGCTATATGTTCATGTGCTCTGCAACTTTGGATTGGTCGGTTCTTTGTTATTCATGGAAGAGCGAGTGGTGGAGAAATTACTACAGCCCTTTTTGCTCTTATTTTAAGCGGGGTGTAAGCTTCAGACTGTACTTTTACTGCTTGTAGTTTTCTTCTCCAGTGGTTTCTACATACTTTTATGTTAATCACATGCATATTGTGCTGTGCAGGGGTTTAAATCAAGCTGCTACCAACTTTTACTCCTTTGATCAAGGAAGGATTGCGGCGTATAGGCTTTTTGAAATGATAAGCTCTTCATCATCTGGGACTAATCAAGAGGGAACTATTCTTTCTACTTTTGAAGGAAATATTGAGTTTCGGAATGTATATTTCAGCTATTTGTCGCGACCTGAAATTCCAATCTTGAGTGGATTTTACCTCACTGTGCCTGCTAAGAAAGCTGTTGCACTTGTTGGTAGAAATGGCTCTGGAAAAAGCAGCATTATTCCTCTAATGGAACGGTTTTATGATCCTACACTAGGTACTATGATGTGTGATTTAAGATGTATTAATACTTTTATTATTATCCCCTTAGAAATTCTGAATACTCACCTGCAGCAGAGATTACTAGTAGCTGAATGATATGTGGTTTTCTCTTAAACAGGAGAAGTTTTACTTGATGGGCAGAATATTAAAGATCTTAAATTAGAGTGGCTGAGAAGCCAAATAGGCTTAGTGACACAAGAGCCTGCTTTGCTTAGCTTGAGCATAAGAGAGAATATTGCATATAGTCGAGATGCCACTTTGGATCAAATAGAGGAGGCAGCTAAAAAAGCTCGTGCACACACATTTATCAGCTCACTTGAAAAAGGATATGAAACTCAGGTAAGCATTGTAGTAATTCTTGCACTTTTGGTGCTGCTATTCTCATATCTGGAAATGATTGGAAATGACTTGTTTGCTTCTAGGTTGGGAAGGCTGGTTTAACGTTGACAGAGGAGCAGAAAATAAAATTATCAATTGCTAGAGCTGTACTCTTAGACCCAAAAATTCTCCTGCTTGATGAGGTTACTGGAGGACTAGACTTTGAAGCTGAAAGAGTTGTCCAAGAAGCTCTTGATCTTCTAATGTTAGCACGTTCAACCATAATAATAGCCCGGCGGCTAAGTTTGATAAGAAATGCTGACTATATCGCTGTAATGGAGGAAGGTCAGCTGCTTGAAATGGGTACCCATGATGAATTAATCAATGTTGGTAATTTGTATGCCGAGCTTCTGAAGTGTGAAGAAGCAACAAAGCTACCTAGACGGTATGATTCTCCAGTCAAGACATATATATCTAACTTGTCAAGTTCGTTGTGTAATCATGTCGTTGATTATCTTTTGTTTGACTGCGTTTGATTTGTAATGGTCTATGGAAGGATAGACTTTGACGATTCTACAGTTTCTACTTTTTGATGGAACTCGTATCTTCTTGCAGGATGCCAGTTAGGAATGACAACGAGTATGCTGCATTCCAGGTTGAAAGGGGTTCTTCGGTTGGTCGTGGCTTCCAAGACCCACCATCACCGAAAATGGCCAAGTCGCTCTCTCTTCAGAGAGGTCATGGTGTGTTACGCCCCCAGGATATGTTTTCTAATACTGAAGATTTACCCAATGATCATTTCCCTGGACCAGAAAAAATGCGAGAAAATGACTCATCTTTGGATGTCATTGATAAGGAACCAACCATCAAAAGACAAGATAGTTTCGAGATGCTGTTACCAGAACTACCAAAAATTGACATTCAGTGTCCACAACGTCAGATATCTGATGGTTCAGACCCAGAGTCTCCTATCTCACCTCTTTTGATATCAGATCCCCAAAATGAGCGCTCCCATTCTCAGACATTTAGCCGACCTCTTGGTCACTCTGTTGACACTTCAACAAATGTTAAGGTGGGCAAGGACGCTAAACACAAGGAGTCACCTTCATTTTGGAGGTTGGCACAGCTTAGTTTTCCAGAGTGGCTATATGCTGTATTAGGGGGTATTGGTGCTGCTATCTTTGGTTCTGTTAATCCTCTTTTAGCCTATGTCATTGCATTGGTTGTGACGGCATATTATAAGAACAAAGGACGCCACCTGCGTGAGGAGGTAGACAAGTGGTGCTTGATCATTGCCTGCATGGGAATAGTGACGGTTGTTGCCAATTTCTTGCAGCACTTCTACTTTGGTATTATGGGTGAGAAGATGACAGAGAGAGTGCGGAGGATGATGTTCTCAGGTACTGCTATATTTTTTTGTCATTTTTTACTCTTAACTTCGCTACGTTTTACCACTTTTACCTGCCTCAGCTCATTGATTTCTCTGATGTGACAGCGATGCTCCGTAATGAAGTTGGATGGTTTGACGAAGAAGAGAACAGTCCAGATACATTATCCATGCGCCTAGCAAATGATGCCACTTTTGTCCGAGCTGCCTTCAGCAATAGGCTTTCGATATTGATTCAGGATGGTTTTGCTGTTATCGTTGCCATTCTTATTGGGTTGTTGCTCGGCTGGCGTTTGGCTCTTCTTGCACTGGCTACTTTGCCAATACTCATTATCTCTGCCATTGCTCAGGTTTGTTTCGTTTCGCCAGTCTTCCCCAAGAAAGCCTTTAATAGTTGCCTGCTTCCCTCTTATCAAATTGTGTTTCTGATTTTTTCAAAATATTTCCAGTTCAAGAAGCAATTTAGGCTGTGAACTTTTTTATCCACATTGTTTTCTGTTCACTAGCTTGGAAATATTCATCAGTTCTGCAACTGCTTGCATCTAATAAGTAAATAACGTTTTGAAATAAATATCCAGAAACTTTGGCTTGCTGGATTCTCAAAGGGCATCCAGGAGATGCATATAAAGGCATCTTTAGTACTAGAGGATGCCGTCAGAAACATATATACTGTTGTCTCCTTCTGTGCTGGTAACAAGGTGATGGAACTCTACAGGCTACAACTCCAACGGATACTCAGGCAGAGCTTTTCCCACGGGATGGCTATTGGCTTTGGGTTTGGCCTTTCACAGTTTCTCCTTTTCGCTTGCAATGCACTCCTCCTCTGGTTCACCGCATTATCAGTAAACCGCAAATATATGAAATTGTCTACAGCTCTAACGGAGTACATGGTTTTCTCTTTTGTTACATTTGCCCTTGTGGAGCCATTCGGATTAGCACCTTACATTCTTAAGCGCCGTAGATCTCTCGCTTCAGTATTTGAAATCATAGACCGCGTGCCTGCAATTGAACCTGATGATACCTCAGCTCTTTATCTACCTAACGTCTATGGACGCATTGAACTGAAAAACATTGACTTCTGCTATCCAACCCGCCAAGAAGTGTTAGTATTAAGCAACTTCAGTCTCAAAGTCAACGGGGGACAAACAGTAGCTGTGGTTGGTGTTTCTGGTTCTGGAAAGAGCACGATAATATCACTGATTGAGCGATACTACGACCCAGTTGCTGGTCAGGTCCTATTAGATGGGCGAGACTTGAAGTCATATAATTTGAAATGGTTGAGAAGCCACATGGGTCTGATTCAACAGGAACCCATCATCTTTTCCACGACGATCAGAGATAACATTACGTATGCAAAGCCTAACGCAAGTGAAGCTGAGGTGAAGGAAGCAGCAAGAATTGCAAATGCCCACCATTTCATCAGCAGCTTAGCTCACGGTTATGACACTCATATCGGAATGAGAGGTGTTGAACTTACACAAGGACAGAAACAGAGAATCTTGATCGCTCGGTTAGTGCTGAAGAATGCTCCAATCTTATTGATCGATGAAGCTAGTTCGGCAATTGAATCCGAGTCAAGCCGTGTTGTGCAGGAAGCTCTTGATACATTGATAATGGGGAACAAAACAACGATTCTGATAGCGCATAGAGTGGCGATGATGAGACATGTGGATAGCATTGTGGTTCTCAATGGAGGCAAAATAGTTGAAGAAGGTACGCATGATTCTTTAACAAGTAAAAACGGATTGTATGTCCGTTTGATGCAACCACATTTTGGCAAGGGTCTACGCCAACATCGACTGATCTAAAGAAGAGATTGGACTCTTGTTACTCACATATCAACCATTACGTGATGCCATTGTTATCGCCATTATGTGACATAACTGGCATCTGACCAAAGCTTATCGGTCTGGAATTACACCAAACGAGCACGACCACGGTTAATTTCTGTAAGAAAATTAGGAGCTTGTAGGCGTAGATTCCTTTATAATTTGTTTATGGAAACCAAAGATAAGAAGCAATCGATTTTGTAAGGTTTGTTTTTGTTCTTGTTGAGAGTGATTTAGGTGGAGAATGTGTAATGGTAGAAAAAAGAGGAGTGTTATTTGTAAATACATATATATCTACTTTATTTGTAAAGTTGCGAGTTTTGATTAAATTACATATTTATTATAGAACCAAAACATCGTTTAAAGTTTGTAGAGAATATGATTATCTACATAATATTTTGTAATCACAGAAAAAAATAACATAAGATGATTATTGTGTGTTGTCAAATCTGAAGGATCTTTAAAGAGTCAGCTACGACTTGAAGCTGCTTCTTCACTTTCCTCCACCTTCTTTCGTTTGCTCCAACAATGAGTGTGTAGTATCTGTCTGCAACATCAAATAGATCAAAATTTTTTTTTTATTCCTCACCTTCTTCTCTCATTTTATATCTGTTAACATAATCTATGCTTACTGTTTCCAACAGCAACTGTTGCAAAGGAAGTGGTTGCATAATTAGGCGTTCTTAATCCATACTCAAACGTGTAATAGTTCCTTCCATCCTCCACCCTCTGCATTTTCAGCTTTTCTTTTATAACAAAGATCCAATTAGATGTAGCACATTAGTGAATCTGACCTCTTTCATATCATAGATGGTAGCTACTTGGTTTGGTGCTGCATACTTATGCTTCACTAGATCATAAACCACCTGATGATGAACGTATAATAAGAATGATGAACCAGTGTGAAGAGGGAGAGTAAGTTGTTTGTGCCATACAATACCTCTTCCATAGGACCGACTTCATGGATGTCACTTTTCTCAGTTGGTATGAACCTGACCCGAACACACTGCAGCTGCAAATATCTATCCTTGAAGGCTGAATCATGTGCCCTGAAGTCAAATTCCTATAAAGTTTGCACAGAACACGATCATCTCTAAGCTTAATTCATTCAAGTTACCTCCTTACTACAACAACAACAAAAAGAAAGAGAGTGTAGCTTACTCACCCTCCAGTCTGATGGGTAATAATAAGAATACCCATCTTTTCGATCCACGAAAGCCGAGTAGTTTTGCGGTACCTCTGCAAATATTGTATTAACCAAAATAGTTGAGCTTGGGTCACAAAAGAATGAAGAAGATCTGCAGATTACCTTCAGCAAGAAGGAAAGTTGATGGAACTGAAGTTACCAATAAAGTTCCTACCCCCAAAAGAGCTTGCCTTCTCTTCCAATTACTTCCTCTTTGGTAAGCTATTAGTGTTAGTATAAATCAGTCCACACAAGCCAATGTAATATGAGAAGAAAATGTTAAGAAGAGTCTGGTTTCTTACTGTCGTTAGATGAAAGTGAACAACAAGCCTTGAGTGATGGATTTGCGCAGAGAATCTCTGTCTGTTAAGAAAATGAAGCAATGCATACATAACCAATGATAATTTGTTGTAGAAAACAAGATATAGTGGAATGAGAAGAGTGTTAATAACCTTATGGGAGATTGTTGGTGAGACACAATAACTAATTGACAGTGAAGAGATTGCCATAGTGGCCACAACTCGCAAGACTTTTAGATCATTGCATTTGTTTTAGTCAGTTTGGTAAAGCCTTCGGATAAGAGGTTTCTGCTCTTCTTCTCCTTTCGTTAAGGTGGATAAATGGATAACGAAGGATCAACACAAATATGTGGTGCTAGATCGATTTAAGATCATCCATTGGTTACGGACAGGTTGCATTTTATGTTTTTCGATTTAGGTCTTTAAAAGAAAAAGAAAAAAAACCATAGAACTTTGAATTTAAAAATTGACTGCAACAAGATTGTATTGTGAAAGAAAGTTTTTGCTCGAATACTACAATCACCAGATAATGGTACTTAACGCAAAACTGAGACTACCCAGAGACAAAACCACATTATAGTTGATAAACTTAGATGATGCCTATTTTGTTAGCAACATCTAGAGCATCGTAATCCGGTGTAAGTCTCACGTAAGCCTTCTTCGTTCCATCAGGCCTGCAACAAAAACATATCATTGTATCAAATATATGAAAACATAATCAAACAGCGGCTTTGATCTGTTAAAATACCTGATGAGAGTGTTGACTTTCTTGGTCTGGATGTCATACATCTTCTTAACAGCAGCTTTGATCTTCTTCTTGTCGGCACGAATGTCAACAATGAAGACAAGAGTGTTGTTGTCTTCAATCTTCTTCATTGCAGATTCAGTGGTGAGTGGGTACTTGAGGATTTGGTAATGATCCAACTTGTTCCTTGGAGGTGCACTGATTCTTTCATACTTAGGGGTTCTGGGCTTGGTCAAAGTCTTTGGTCGGTGGAAGGTAACCTTTGTCCTGATTTTCTTGTCTTTCTTCTTGAAAGTTTGACCAGATTTCACTGCTTTTGCAACCTTCAAGGCCTTGGCCTTAGGGTCAGCCTTCTTCGTAGTATCAACTGAATAAATAGCACAAATAGTTTTAGCAAAAGAAATCTTTAAGAACATATTTTGAATATGCTTCAAACTTAAATGTTAATCTATATCTCAGATTCAGTTCATCTACAATTCATTTCCTTATGAGTTCCTTAGTGAGACAAAGTAAAACGTAGGTGGCTGGAAACTAAGTACCTTAAGAAGCTTGATTAGAAAGCACATTAATTGAAGATTTTCAATAGAAATTAGGTCTAGTAAGAGATTCAAATTCTCTCATAAGTCCAGGAAATATTCTACAAGTCCTACATGGATTTGTTTATAAGTACAATAAAAAAAAACGTACCTTTAGCTGGAGACATTGCTCAGAAACGATTCTTCCCACTCGAAACCTATAAAATTTGATAGTAAGTAAAAAACCAAAATGAAATGTAAGACAGCTACCAAAAAAAAGATTTCAAGCTTTCTAGAGACAGTTCTCAAACTCAAATTAGAAATCCTGATAGTGAATAAAATCAGTGAAGAAGGCGAATGAAGACGGACGAACCTTGAGATTGCACTGAAGCAGCTGGAAACCCTAACTCACCTTGCAGCCGCACACTACAATTTGATTTTGAAGGTCACAAGAATGATAAAGAGAGAGTAAGACGTAACCCTAGATTACTTGGGCTTTCAACATTTTAACGGGCCGTAATAAAAAGCCCAAATCACTTTTTCCTTTTGTTTTTGACTTCTGAGAAGTGGAAGCTATGGTAAATCACCAGAGGCTACTTTTCTCCTTCTACAATTTCGACACAAATTCACCATATATGCATACAGATTAGCATTCCATATTTGAGCTTTACATCGACAAAGATCCTTTTTGGTCTGTACAGTCAAGTAAGTTGTTATGTCATCTTGATTTGCTCTGATTTTTCAATTACCCATTACGAATTTGCTATTAGAGTTTCAACAGTTTTGGGTTTTTTAGTCATCGGATTAATTAATTTGATTTGATTTAAGATATGCTTGATCGTAGTTTCTGGAATCATCTTTTGTAACAATGGCTTTGATTGAAGTGATCACTTTGAGATGCTCACAAACTTCTGAAATTTGTCTGCTTTTACTTATGTCGTTGTCTAGTTCTTCGAAATTGGACTGAAAGAGAGAAACGCCAAGAACTGATTATCAGTGATTATTAACTCAGTCGATTCCTTGTTCAAAAACATGGAAGAAGCACATTCAGTGAATAGTCCAAGACGAGTTTTAAGCTTTTCAAAGCAAAAGAAGCAAAAACACGGTTTCAGGGATTCAGACAGGATAGTACATGGACCCAAACCTTCAGAGGTTTATGGTTTTGTAGGTTCAATATCGACAGTTGTTGCGACAGTGATAATCTTGATATGGGCATATGTACCAGATAAAGTGTTAGAATCTATAGGGATTCATTACTATCCAAGTAGGTATTGGGTATTGGCTATGCCTACGTATCTAATGGTGACTTTGATGTTAGCTTTAATGTTCTACATTGGTCTCAACTTCATTGCAACTCCACCTCCAACCTCTCTCAATACATTGTTTGGTGAGACTAGCATAGTTCATAGTACATTGTTTTATACGAAGATCTCTATAAATGGTTATACGTTTGAAGTTGGCTTGCAATGATAAATATTATATATGGCAGATGAGTACAGTAGAGAACCTGGAGAATTTGATCCTGGGATGGAGGAAGGTGAAGACAGGCCTATAGATCCTATCTCTGACATTGATATTACAACAATCAATGAACTTATGTTTAATTCAAGTGATACCCAGTGATATTATGTCCAGATTCTCTAACATGAAGCCATTTCAACAGTCACATTTGCATTCTTCATTTTGTTCTTGTTAAGGGAAGCCATCTTAAGCATATTTAGTAATGGATTCAGAGGCTTTGTTTTAAGAGAAGAGAAAGATCTTCATATCTTTTAGTCTTTTACAACAGTCATCACAAACATTAGATTGGTACCAACACTCTTCTACTTATAATATTTAATGAAATGTTATAAAGCATTCATCTCAAAAATGTCTCTTTAATCACTATTTATAACTATATCTTGCACTAAATTTGTAGTTCTATTATTAGCTTGCAATAAAAGGCATTAAATTTTCTTAAATAATTGTCTAGCTTTTATTTTCTTTTTCCATTATATTTAAAGATATTGTTTTTGTTTTTTTTTTTTTGTTGAAGTTTGACAAAGGGAATAAAAAAAGCATCCAAGCAACGGATGTCATTTTCTTTGCATGTAATCATTTTTGGCGGCACTATGCTTAAATTATTGAATTGTGTTTTCTTTTCACAATAATAAAAATTGTCAAAGATTTCCTCTTTCTCTCTTCTCTTAAATCTTGTTGACCTAATTTCATGCATTTCAAAGTTTCTTTTCTTGGATGGAATCAGTGCCTTTTTTCCAGGATTCTTTACTGAAAAAAGAAGAAGAAAGGTCAGATTGCTTTAACCTTTTTCTTGATTTTTTTTTATTTCTCTGTTGTTGAATTTCCCTTTTTTTCCTTAAATTCTTCTTGATTTGTTTCTCCTCAATTCAACTTGACTTCTACTTTGTGCAGATTACATCATTTCAATTTCTGGGTGTCTGTATGTTGATTTTTAAAGAGTTGGTATCATCATTTCGTATATTTCTAGTGTGAGGTCGAAAGAAATGGAGTCTAAGCAGATTAGATCCCCCATGTTTGCTAAATCGATTCGTTTTAATGAACTATTTCAACCTCTGCATCAAGAAATGCTGAAAGATACTGAGAAACTGAATCAACCACCTAAGTATTCTGATTTCAAGGTGATTCCAACTAAGGAACTATGTCGTGATTATCTCCAGAAACCCAATTTGTTGGCTTCCAAAGGTATAATCGATGCACTAACTAAGCCTCCTCACAATCAAAAAATGAGTTCGAAATCGGTGGGATTGAAGATACATGGTGAGATGGAAAATCATAGAAAATTTGGTAGGAGATATGATCAGCAAAACGTGAAGTCGAAGCTTCGTAATCATAGAAGCATTGATCCTCTGAAACCCAAAATTGGGAAGAAAGAGAATCCTCTTAGATGTTTTTCTCCTCTTGGTTTTGGTAGTGGTTCTTATTTGAGAGATAAGAAGAAAAGGCTATACTTTTCCCTCGAGAAGAAATCAAACGAAATGAAACTTTGTGATGGTACTACGTCCAGTCAAAAGAAGCATAGAGTTACGAGAGAAGTTAGTTCCAAATTGAAGTTTAGTACATCTAAAGACTCGGTGTTGAGCTTTGAGAGAATTTACAATGACAAAGATGCAGCTGATGTGAGCTTTATTAGAAGCTTTAGTATGATATCTGATACATTTTTCTTGAGCTCTTGACTCTTGAAACTTATGTTGATCCTGAATTGAACTGCAGGATGAAAATGAGGATTCGTTAGATTGTTCCAATGCATCTCCTGGCTCTCAGACGAACTCGGAAGATGCTCATCAACCTAGCCCTGTTTCTGTTCTGGGGCCAATGTTATACGATGATGAAGAGCTACCTTATCTTGATATTCATGGTAAAGAACAAATCAGCTGTTGTATAATTTTTGCTGGAATTTGATAAACTGCGATAAATTTTTTTTTCTCTTCTTATAATCTCACTAGGTCTACAGAAACAGCTCGATACCCTGAAATCCGAGAGTTATTCAGACGGATATGGGATGGAAGTATCGAGTGATGAGGATTCTGTGCTTGATTCTGATACCAAAGAAAGCAAGGACAGTGAACCAATTGGGTTCTTGGATATCCAAGAAAGCAGGGATTCTTCTTACATTAATGATATATTGAGTGAAGTTATACTCAGGGACAAGAATTGGGTTCCTAACGAGAGGAATTCACTGGATTTAATCATCACCTCAAAGATCTTTGAGAAACTGGAGAAGAAGTATTATACAGAGGCATCTTGGAAAAGGTCTGAGAGAAGGATTTTGTTTGACAGGGTCAGTTCTGGTCTGGTGGAGATTATAAAATCTATTAAAGCTACACCAACTTGGAAGAAACCTGTTTCTAGGAGACTTGGGACTGTGCTAAGCACACGTGGACTGAAACAAGAACTGGGTAAAGTACTTGCTAGGCAAGAGAAACGAGCCAAGAAAGAATCATTGGCTAAAGTGCCAGTCATAGACATTGATGAGTGGTTGGAACTTGAAACTGATGATGAGTCAGTGGTTTGTGAGTTAGAGAGTATGTTAGTGGATGAGTTGTTGGCTGAGTTTGTCAGCTTCATTTAGGGTGTAGAGTGATTCCTTTCATTCTTTTACCATTTCTTATCAAATTCTGTCTATTTTGATTGAAAATAGAGTTGCATTTGAATTGCATCATCAAAGGGAGATGTATAGCATTTAAGAAAGTTATGCATAAAAATAGTTTCATTGTCAGGTCTAAGGTTGGCCTCATAGCAAGTCAGTCACATTTCTTAAAAAAGGTTACTGTGACTTATTTGTGTTAATGAAACAAGATTTTGATTGAAACAGTCTCATTTAAGTAGTACTCTTTGGACAACAGATTTACAAAACACAAGAAAAAAGGCCACAGGCGATGCCAGTGAGCAAGAACATACACAAAAGCAATCATATCTTGTTTAACTCTGATTTTTCTTTTCAGGCTTTGTAGGTGAGGTATACACTGAAATGGAGGATGGTGTCTTGACCATCAGTGATATGTTGGTTGTTCTGGTTATGCAGTGTTTCCACTATGGCATACCCTTTGGCGTGCTCGAACTTCCCTGTTCCTCCAATAACCGCAATCTGAGAGGCATGGGAGGCTGTCCGATGAACCCCAAAGAAGCTAATGGCATCATCTAGAGTGTCATGATGGTCATGCTCTCCATGTAGCAATACAGTCAGAGAAAGAGTCTGACTTGTGCCATCCAAGGAACTGGCCAAGTAAAAGCCTTGAGCTCTTCCTATAACAGCTGAGCCGAGCTCGTGGCTTTCGGTAAGCTGATCGTCTACAACAGTTATGGTTCCGAACATAAGATGCTGGAGGGCAGCACCAGGAGGGAGATTACCAGCGGTTACAAAGGGGAGATTGTTGGAGCTGAGTGCATTGTTGGTATTGCCGTTAGTGTTTTGGATCACGGTGCTGGTTTGAGCGCCGCCAAGTCCAGTGAGAAGTGGAGCTGTGTTTGGGTTAATGACACTGTTGATGTTGTTGGAGTTTACCAGTGGGACTCCGTTATCCACTGGGAAAATGCTGTTGCTGGCCTTTGAGAATGGTATTCCGTTCACCTCGGTTTGAGCCACTATTCCAGTGACCACACGAGCCGATGGGTGGGACCCCCCTAGCACATCGTGCATAAAAAACTCTAGCAATGGCTCATGTTCACCCGCTGCAGCCCCAGCTGGACCGGCCGGGACAGGAACTGCTGATGCGGTCGTGGTTACAGGTGGTGGATTATTTTCGGTTTCATGAACCTCTTCAGCTTCGGTAGGAGCCACGATGGGAACTTGGCCGGTAGGGACCAACTGAGGCTGAGGTAGGACCTCATCGAGAAGTCTAGCAGAGTTGATAAATGCAAGGAGATTGGAGGACATTAGAAAGAGAATAATGGTAATGTGAAGAGCTTTGGCCATTTCTAGTCTTTTGAATGGATTATTAAGTAGTGTGTTGTGTTTGATGTTTGATGTCTATTGATGGATGAAGGAATGTGTTTATATAAACAAAGCATTAGAGAATTTTGGTTATGATTGAGAAAGGTGTAGTTAGAGTTGTGGAGTAGTTGTTAATGATTTGCTTTAGTTGAGTTAAAGATTCAACTAAACCTCAACTTTTTGTATTTGAATTACCTTATTAAACTTAATTATAAGTCATAGTATCACAAATATCTTTCTTAACGAACATATTGACATTCAGCAGTCAATAAAAGAGCAAAGAATAAATCACAGAAATTGACTATCAATTCTTTGTGCGTTAAATAACGGACACTAACTAGCCTTTTAAAGGCTCATTTAGACGTTTACCCTCTGTCTCAAACCTTCCATTACCGTCAGAAGCTCTCTTATCCAACCAACCAATGATGTCAGCAAAAACAATCTCGATGTTCTCTGGTGTTTCGCCATAAAGTAAACCATGCCACATCCCAGGATACAGCTTGAAAGTCTTGTCGGAACTTGATGCAACTTCATAAAGTTCTCCACTCACAGCTTTGTCAGTCACTTTATCGTCTTCCCCATGCAATACTATGAACGGTAATGAAACCTAACAGTACCATTACATCAAATTAATCAAGAGAAGACCAGTAGAAGATAATGTTTTAGTTAAATTAATACCTCATTAAGTCTCTTCTCGAGATCAGTGCTAATCCTTAAGAGCTCATTAGCAGTCTTCAAACGTGGACGTCCTTTGTAACAATAGGGGTTTTCTCTAACCTTTTTAATCATTTTCACATTGTCGTTAAATAAGAAGTTAAAACTTTTTATATATTAATTAAATTACTTCCATGTGATAAAATACCTGTTTCCTGATTTCAGGCTGCTTAAAAGCAATCTCAATAATATCTTGGCCAGGGATTATTTTCCACGTGGGTATTATTCCGCTAAGTTTGGTCAATACTGATATAACCAAAGGATTTGGTTTCATTTCTTCAGCGATCTGTGATTCAAAAAAAAAGGTAATAATTAAGGGTACAGTTTAATATATTTATGAACGCATCTTCAATAATCTGGATGTGCTCCTTACAAAATTTATTACATTTACATCTCATTTCTATAATGTTATGAGGACTTTTGCAATAATGCATCGTTTGGGATAAGCAGTTTGTATATTTAATATCAATAAAAATATTGTAATCGTGTGATGATTAATCCAAACACTTAATGGGATCTTTTTAATGATCACAACAGTTTATTTTACTAAACTTCTTACTTAGTGCCCATCATTATTGTACCCCTGCTTTTGATGTGAAACTTGACACACTTGTTCTATTTTTCAATAAACTAACAAAAAAGTAAGAATTTTATCAAAATTTCCTAACAATTTGGTCTAGTAATAATTCAGCATCTTTCACAATCATCCTGACCCATTTGAAAACTGACAAAAAAATTTAACATTTTTTCCTAGAATATATTCGTTTTCTTTTGGAATTAGTGATGGGCACAAGAATACTGTTTATTAATACGTCAAAATAGTTTATAACTTTTATTTATGAATATATTTATAGATATAATAATTTAGTGAAAGCAAAGTTTTAATGATATATGTCATCCATATCTTGGAAAATTCTCTATATTTTGAAATGTTCCTATCCAATAATAAAGAAAAATTTTCTATATTTTGAAAAGTTCATATCCAAGATAATTAAGTAAACAACGACAATGTTCTCCAATTTTAATTCTATATATATATATTTTAGATAGCTACTTATAACAAAGAAACCTAAATCTTTTCCTAAAACAAAACCTAATTTGCATTTTGAAAGAACAATTAGGTAGAAATAAAAAAAGAATACCTTACACATAGGAGCAACCAAGATGGCTCCATCCCAAAACTGAGGCTTCTTTCTATGTAACAATAATAGCACAGCTCCTCCCATTGATTCTCCTAATAGAAACCTCTTCTTCTCTTTATTCTCTTCTTTCTCTAATTATTCCAACCACATTAAACATTAAAATCATTTTTTCATAATTTCAGAAAACAACAAAAAAATATTGTATGAGTTACTTTCATCCAAAAAACATGGTATTCAAAATTTTAGTAAACTAGTCAGATTTTTCTCATTCTATTATATTACAATAAAAATTAGTGAATGGTATATCATTGATAAGTGGTATTGACCGTGAGTCTGGCATCTACCATATTCAAAAATTACATAATTGACCGTGGAAAAAGTCAACATTACCGCAAATGGATGTGTAATGAGATGAGACATCATCAACAAGATCGTCAAAGTTTTCGACATAACCACTAAGTCCATCCGATTTTCCATGTCCTTCAAAATCAATCCCATATACCCCAAATCCTGCCTTCACTAGCCTCCTTGCACTACCTGATCCATTCAAAAACATTAACAAAGTTTCGATCTTTAATGAATACATATACATAAACATCGAAATGGGTTGATCTCAACTGTTCATGGTGATGCTGCATTCCATTGCATATCCATGACAAATAAAGACTAAAGCCTTTGGCTTTTGATTTGTTGGTAACCATTGGCACGTGAATAGCTTCATTCCTCGAGTATTCTTTATGAAACTCTGCATTCGTAATCATCTTTCAGAAACCATATTTGGTGATCTTAAGTTTATATTCATACAAAACACATACCTCTTCGTACTTGATGTTCTCTGTTTCACTTGCCTAAATACCACAACAAATCCAATATACAATAATAAGAACAATAAACTGTAACATTTATTAACGATGTGATATGAAAGAATACGTAGACTGGAACTAACCATTTTTTAGAAGATGGGGTGTTCGAAATTGTGTGTCTTTTCAATTTGTGTTGGAGAAAAGAAGTTTGTGATAAGAGAGAGATGTAATTTGACTCTGTTTTATATTGAGAACAATCCAACAATGCGATGTCGTTTTGGGTTTTTGATAGTGACGAAATAACGGATTCCTTTCCTTTCTTCACACCCAACACGTTTTCTTTTTCTTTAAATAATTAAAAATAAAGATGGCAACTGTTCAATTTTTTGGACGTTGTAAAACAACCCCTCAACTTTCAGAATTATACAAATGGTACCTCGAATTCTGTGTCCTAAAAGTAGGAAAAACAAAGTTGGTGAAATTTTGTTAAATAAAACTTTGAGCTGTTTCGAGTTCTAAATAATAATAATAATTTCGATTTTCAATGGTGGTTTTGAATTTTGACTGACGGCATTCTTAAATTATTTTAGCATAATCAAACTCATATATTGTAATAAAAATTACTGTTAAGGTTGTTAAGTTATACTATATCACTATTTATATGTAAAGTTAACTAAGTCTCTAAACTTAATGGCATGAATGACTTACAGTCAAATCTTAAAAAGTTGGAGTCTTTTTTGTTGTTTCTGAACATGGTTTCAACGTGTGCATATCATTGGCAATAGTATAACAAATCTGCAGCCGACTTTGAAGAATGAGTCGGTTGGGTTATGTAGAAATTGTTGATCGAGATTCGAGCCACGACTTTACTTATAAATATATATTCCAAATTATCTGATCTGTTTTCGATTCAAAACACATGCCAATTTCTTAGCTGACCATTTACCCATTACTATAATATAGTAGATGCTTTTCTCAAAGTCAAATGCTTAAATTTCGTTAGCAGATTATCAACAATACCATATAAAGGAAAGTTGACTTTTCTATATTTCAAATATATATAAATACATGAAGATATCATATCTGAAATTTGAGAACTTGTAAATTCACACAAATTTACTAAAAATTTGAAATATTTGATATCGTCAAATAACTACATTTATATTTAATGTTAGGTTTCCGTTAACATAACATAATGTGGACGATATGTTTTTAAAAACATTAATTATTTATTGTGGTCATTCATCCACAAATTCACTAAAATTGCAAATAAAAAGTATTAATTACCAAAATTGTCTATTACATACATTTTTCTATAACGTTAATTTATATGTTTAAATCAAATATCATTGTATATAATAACCTAAAATCATGAACTATGAGATCATGCTAACTCATAATAACCGAAGATCATGAACATTGGATTAAGGGTTTCATGTTTGGGCTTTGGTCCATCCAATTTGTTTTTGTCTTACTTGAGAAAAAAGAAGTTTGTAAGACTTTTTAACTTTTTGGGTTCTAAATAGATTATCTTAGCTTTTAGCTTACATAAATTTTTCATTATTGAATGAATATTTGCATTTTATAAAAATAGGTATAACATTTGACAAAAATAAATAACATGTCTATTAGCCGAACCACATAACAAGTTTCAAAGACTGAAAAAATATAACTATGGACAAAAATAAATAACTTTGTTTATCAGCAGAACCACATAACAAGTTTCAAGGACTGACAAAATATAACCACAAACAAAAATAACTAACATGTCTATCATTTGACCTAAGGGTGTTCAATGTGGATAAATCGAACCAAACAAAATTACGCTATATGGTTTTGGATAAACCGTATAAACTGTTTGGATAAATTTTTTTAAAAAACCATGGATATGGATATGGTATGGATATTAACCAAAAAATTATTAAACCGATAAAAACCGATAACTTTTTCATTTAAATAGTATATATATATATAATATAATTTGTATGAATTTACAAATTACTCAAAAAACCAATGTTACTATAAGAAAAAAGAAACAATTTTCTTACTAATCTGAATATATAATTGTGAGCTAGAGTGCAAGACAACTCATCTCATTTACACTTTCACATATTTTTCCAGAAGTTGCTTCACCGAACTCCATAGAAGCGCAAAAAAACAAAAACAAGAGAACAAAGATTGCTTCACTATCCACAAAGCTCTCAACTATATGCACTTAAGAACAAAGATTGCTTCGTGACTCCTTTATTCTCTCTCTCATTCGTTACTTTAAAAGGTCGTGAGTAAGTTTTGCAAGTGGAAACTGGAAATGAAAACAAAGGAAGAAGAGAGAATAAGTGGAAGATTCATTCAGAAATGCATTTAATGGAGCACTTTTGCCATTTTAGCTGAAGATTGGAAAGGATTTTGTTGTGTGGTTTTGGAAAATCATTCGTATCTTGGGTGAGTATAGTTAACTATGTTAATTTGTGACAACAAGGAATCGGATTGAGAAATCATTTAGGAGAACTCTTTGTGATAGATACTTCTTAAAGCTATTTCATTTTCAACATAAATTTTTATTGTTTCGCATTTTCCAGATGATTAAAATTTGATGATGATGGGAATTGCATATGAAATAGTGAAAGCTCCTGAAAAGGCAATTGTTTTTTCAGAGGATCTACATGAGAAGAGACTACAACTAATCTGATAATCCATATTCACTGATGATTAGCCTCGTGTCTCACATGTCTCCTATATGGAAATGAATTACAAAGCCTAGTAAGCTATTTATGATGTATACTAACATAGTAAGTAGTAACATATAACAACTAACAAGTATTATCTTGTTGTTTGGTAATTTTGAGTTAATTTTTTTATGCTTTGCCAATTACCGTACATTAGGCTAGTACCCGATTATGCAATATGTTTTTCTATTCTTATCTTCTATAAGTTTATTAGCTATTATTTATTATATAGTTTCTTTTTTATTTTCTTGATTAATGATTAATAATTAAAATATAATAATAAAGTTAACTGGTTTTAAGAATAAAAAACCTACTACCTTCGTACTATAAATAAAATCATTACAGCAACCATCAGTGGCGGATGTAGGTGTAATTTTGGTATGGGACACATAAATTAATTTTACTATAGTTAATAGGTGGATATGTGTATTTATAGATAATGTATTTAAATACTAATGAAATATTTTTAAAAAGTGTGTGGCACATGCCGCAGGTTGTTACTAGCTGCGTCCGCCACTGGTAACCATGCTTTTTTTTACATGATCTCTATTCTTCTTTAAGAAGAATTGTAGAAGTGTAGGACTAGCAAAGCTTGAGAAGAGAAAGCACAAACTAAATTGTTGAAACGTTTACTTTAATTGTCAAAGACATTGTTCAAACACTACAAGAAAACATGTCAAAAGTGACAGACAAAACCGTCACGAATCCATCACGAATAGGCATTCCTTATAGATTCGTGACGGATTTGTTTCGTTAGTATTAAATGGTCAGTAATTGAATATATGTCACTAAATCGTCAGGAATTCTTGATGGATTAATGACGGATTGCCGACGGATAAACCATCAATAAGGTAGCCGTCACTAATCCGTCAGGAAATATCCGTCACTAATCTGTTAGGTATTCCTAATGGATTAGTGACGGATTACTGACGGATCATATATTTTTCTAAAAAAATTGAAATTATTAATTGATATATATTTAAAAAATAATAATTATATATATTTATTGATTAATAATTAAAATATAATTAAAATTTTAAAAATATTCATAAAACTAAATTTGAAAAATATTTTAAAAAACTAAAAATAGTATAAATATTCGATACAAACGATAAAAGTCTAAAAAATAAATTTAAACTACTGGGGTGGTGGTGGTGGCGGGTACCGATGCGCCATATGCGCCATGAACGAATCCATAGTCACCTTCAACCGGTCTTCCATCAGACCTTGCATCTCTTCATGTTGGGCTTCGACGCGAGCCTAGATTAGAGCTTCTTGCACCCTTTGTGCGGCCTGCATCTCAGCCATTTCCTGCTGCATCGCCTCCATAGTCGCATCCTTCCGCCGCATCTCCTCGTCCCAACCAGGACTCCTCGATCGAGAGGATCTCAGGAAACATAAAGAGGCCATGTTCCCGAGACCTAACATGCGTCCTTTCTGTTTCTTCGTAGCCTGCAAGAAACAAAAAACAAAATATTATGCTAAAACAAATCATTATGTTAAACTATAATGCAAAATGTAATTAAAATATAGTACATACATGAGACGCTATCTCATACTGGGTATCAAGCGGGAGTGCGTCACTATCAACGGACTCCTGAGATGCCCGCTCCTCGAACAGCTGTTGTGTCGTCTCGATAACCTCACGAACAACCACATCTTGGACCTAGTCCGTTTTCTTGTTCGTGTGGATATCCTCCATAATCTCGATAAGTCCTGGTCGACGGCCAGTCTCACACCTTATTTTATAATTGAGAATCAAATTAGAATTCAATATTCAATTATAAAGTTTGTTATTTTGAAAATATTGACTTACGATCTCATTAGCCTGAGTGACCACACTCTCTGAACTGGTGTTCGTAGTCGCTATCTCCTTGCCATCTCGGATACTCATCCAGTTCTGCTTGTTCTTCGTTGATTTTTCTTTGGTCTTCTTGTCCTCCCAATATTTGAGGAAGCCTTCTAAGACTTCATCAGGCATCATGTTATGCTTCTTCCCCTCAACATACCAACTAGTCTTCTAAGCGTACACGTGCTGAGTGTACGTCTTGGACGCTCGTGCATATATCTCTCTATGGACCTCTCAGGTCATCTGAGGTGCCTATTTGTACTCGAGCTATAAAGTTTAAAAGTTTAATTTTAGTAACTACATATAGTTTTGGTTTGTTGGTAAATTGATATAATTTATGTAATTTTTACCGCGAAGCAGTAAAACCAGTACTCATGATCTGTGTGTGGCATATCGCTAAACGTATGGTAAGCCACTTTGAGAAGTCCTTGCATCATTTGCTTGATGCATTTCGTGATGCCGTTGTCCGACTTTAGGAACCACGTCGTGTCGTCACGTGCAGACGGGTGTAGTCGCGGCAACCTCTCCTGTCCAGGTTGGACTATGAAATCCTCTGTAGACATCCTCTCTTGGGGATGCGGATGTCCTTCAGGTGCATGCGTCCCAAACACTCGAATACCAATAGGGAACTTTTCTGAAGATCTCCATACTGGCCAATATCCGGCGGAGCTCTAAACCGACCGTAAGAACTGAAAAGTTCAATGATAATCATTAAAATGTATAATAATAATGATTCTAAACTGAAAGTAAATTTTTTTAATTATAATTATTATAAAGTTAATTATTATAATAATAATAATAATTAAAATTGATAATATTAATAAAACTTATAATAAAGCTTACAAGTATAATTTTTAATTTTAATAATTATATATGTAACTAATATAATAATATTTAAAATTGATATAAAATTAAAATGTCAATAAATTTCAAGAATTATTATTTCAATAAATTTTAATAAATTACAATTTCGATAAATTTTAATAAATTCCAGTAACCCTAAACCCTAAAATCCACATTTTTATAAAAACACAAAACTAATCATAAATCAATCTTAAACTATATTCAAAACCATAATCAAACCCTAAAATCCACATTTTTTCACAAACACACAACTAAATCAATCCCTAAACACAAACAACATCATAATTTCTAATCACAAACAACATTCAAAACCATAATCAAACCTTATATTAAACTCAACACAATCAAAAATCAAAACCTAATCATACACAACAACATCCAAATCAATCCTTAAACACAAACAACATCCTAATTTCTCAAAATCCCAACTAACATATACCAAAATCAATCAATTAACCCTAAATCTACTTACAAAAACATCAAACTTACCTTGGATCACCCATGGGTAAGTTTGGGATGAAGTTTTGGCCGGAAATGTGATGTAATCGCCGGAAAATCGCCTTTTTGTCTCCCGATGTGATGGGGAAGAAGAAGAGTCTAGTTTTATTTTGATACTGAATTTTCTGATGGATACATCCGTCAAGAATCCGTAGAGAATGAAAAATTGAATTTTCGCATGTTTTCAAATTTTTGGGAATCTGAAACGTGCCAAAATACAGTGTTTACTGACAGCATACTGATGGATTCCTGATGGATAACCCTACATCCGTCAGTAAATTTAAAATATGATTTAAGGTTTTATTTAGGGTTTACATACTAATGATAAGTGTTACTCATTTACATGAATGATTATGAATTCATGTCCATATTGTGTTAGTAATTACATTCAAATGACAATTAGTAAATGTACGTCTTGCGTTTTCTAACTTCGGGGTTTAAGATCATATATCGTTACAAACACTTTCGAATACGAAACATGTTTTCGTAAATTTTTTCAATTTCATTTTTGAGATTGAAACATGAATAAACTCATTCATTAGTATGTTAAAATGCTTGTTAACATTAATTAGTATAATCATTTAGAATTTAGAGATTCAAACCCTAAATTTGTATTTCCTGACGGATATCCAGGATCCGTCAGGAATTCTTGACGGATCATGGATATCCGTTAGGAAATACTAATATATATATATATATA
>OVBE01003855.1:0-25635 GCA_900406425.1 Iberis pinnata | reverse complement strand
TCTAAAATGGATGCAAAACAAAGCTAAAAACGAGTGAAAATACAAGTATATCAATAAGCAAGATCAGTTAAGTCACATTGGTCAACAAAGTTCTGAAATTGCAACATGCCGAGATGGCGAGAGTTAGTAAGATTAGAGTGGTCCGCGATGGATAGAACTTTGTTAAAATCGCCACAAAGTAACCACGGCAGAGATAGAGATCCACAGAGACGTTTGCTTTCAAGAAGATCCCGCCAAAGATGGACCCGGTCAACCTGAAAGTTAGAGGCATACACACAAAAAATGAGCACAACTTGACCAGATTCTAATGTCACAATGATGGTAATAACTTGAGAGAAAGTTAAAATAGGCGTGACGACAATGTCGGGACGCCAACAAACCCAGATACGTCCGAGACGGTGGGCGTCATAGTTGTGTAAAGCGGACCAACCCGGAAGAGCGGCCTGCAAAATACGATGAAAATTGTTAGATTGTACACGAGTCTCTAATAAGCAACCAAATTGAGGGTTAGAAGAACGAATCCAATTTTTGACAATGTTGTGTTTCCAGGGTTGATTGAAACCCCGGGTATTCCATGCAAAGAGCGTCATGACATTAGTGTCTCCTTGCGGAGACGTTGTTCGTTTTTTTTTTGCGGTTGCCTGTTTTTTGTTGTTGCGCAAGGTGACGTGGGTGGGCTGATCAGACTGTTTTGGCTTGGGACGGGTGTTATAGTGCGAGGCAGCCTGAATGTCTTTTGCAAGCGAGGGCTCCGGGTCAGCAATCTGACCTTCCTCTACCTCTTCATCATCCGCATCTGTTGATGTCGCAAGGATGGAGAATCGAGACGGGGATGCATTAGTCTGTGAGGACGGGATGGTGGATGGTGGGGATTGTGAGCCACGGCCCGAGCGAGTAACCAGGGACCAGTTTTGTTCTGGATGTTTGAGGGAGACATTTGTCTCCGCAAGGACAGAGGTACGAGCCTGGACGATCCCCAATGGATCAGCAAGAGCATAGTTATTGGTGGAGAGTGCTTCAAGGGATGGGTCATTGAGTGGTATGTCTTCAACCACTGGAATGACCGGTGCTGCATCACGTTTGGGAGAGGGTGGTGGTGTGTGTGGCGCGGCAGAGGTGGACGGTGTATCCACATCAATTGGAAGGACAAATGTAACATGAGCTGCTTGGAGTTGTTGAGCCGGAATTGCACCCGAAACAGAGCCCGTAGCTTGCTCTTAATGCCCGAGTGGTGCAGTTGCTGGACTTGTATTTGTGTCTGGTTTCTTCTTGCAGTCTGAGCCTTTGTGCCCCCAATTGTGATAGAGACTGCATTTAGCTGGTATCCAAGGGTAAGTGACAAGTACCGGCGTGGATACGCCGTCAAGTTCAATTTTCTCGACAAGGGGTGCATCCAAATTAAGAACCACAAGAACTCTTGCGACATCAAGCCGAATGCATTTTTCGGTTTTAGGGTGAAGTTTTTGCGCTTCACCAACAATGTCCCCTAAGAATTTGAGACCATCCCGGGAGAACAAGCAGTCCGGAACATTCGTAAAATCAACCCAAAGTGGCATTGAAGTCAAATCAGGCTTGGCATGAGCTTGAGTAGGAGTCCATGGCTGAACCACTAAAAGGATGTCGGCAATATGCCAATATTTCCGACGACAGATTCGCGAGCGCGTTTCAGAACAGGGAATTCGAAACAGAGCAGTATCATCCTTAATGAATTGCACATCAATTTTCATTGGTTTCTCAGCTTGGTTCCAGATACGGTTGACAGTAGCGTGCACTTTACCAATGTGGGGAGCGTCGCCAACAAAATATCCAACTAAGTAGTCAGACCAGAGAGGGAGAGTTGCTTCACGAAATCGTGCTGGGATCGAGACGGTGGCAATACCACTGTCAATGGTTGCGTTCGACTTTGAAGCAGGAGAACGAAGGTCCGATGAGTCAAGGGCTTGGGACCACGTTGCGGTGGCTTTCGGTGGAGTAGGAGGTCCACCCCCCGCTGCCGGAGAGGGAGCCATTGCCGGCGACGCCGGTACCATGGGACGGACGCAAAAAAGGAAAGAAAAGAAAATTAGGGCAAATCGCTTTACTATCGCCGCAGAGCGATAATCTCCATAAATATAATTAAATAATATTTTTAATAAATAAAAACCATAAATTTATTAAACATATACTATTAAATTAGTTAATATACTAAATATCAGACCTTTTTTTTATTCCATCATCATGGATGAAGTACAGACATTGAAACTCCAACTAGTGGATGACATACGATATCCGAATACACAACAACAAAATCTAAAGGGGTAAAACAAAACCCACACACCAAAAGCCGGCATATAAAGTATAAATTTTGGGAGACAGAAGACCAAAAGAGGCAGACATAATTAACAATTCTAAATCAACTAAGAGCTTCTTGGCACCAAAAATCTCAACCTATGCGAACAATGAGTTCGAAAGAAAAGACCGTCAAAACCAAGGAAGCTACAAGAATCCAAAACCAGAAAGGCAAGCTCGCTAAAGCGTTGGGTCACTCAAAACACTCGAAAGCCTCCTCCTATAGAGTATCGAAGTATACCTCACGAAGAAAAGCGACGGAAGCAAATCCGGAAAGATGAAGCCAATGCGACATAGTGTCCGTTGATCTTCCGGGAATGGCAAAGTCAAACCGACAGACGCCTTGAAATCAATCCAAACAAAAACCAGGATCATAGCCTGATCCACCAAGTAGAGAGGCATGTACAATCTCGACAAGCCCGAACTCCGAGAAGAACAGACTAATGGCTGAGGGGAAGACTAGCTAAACCAACCTGGCGACAGAAAGCAGCAACCACAATGGCAAGAACAGACACAAACAAACAATACTCACACCCGAAAAAGACCACCAACTCAAAGCCTCCATAAACTACTTCTCCGATAGGTAACCGTTGAGAAACAGAGATTACTCACTTCTGCGAGAAGGACATAACGAAAACCCCAACCAAGATGGGTGAAGAAACCGACCAACCCAAACCTGGTGGAAGACGAAAGAAGCTCAAAGCGAAGAAAGCAAAGCAACTAGATCTGGAGACAAGAACAAGATGCTGGCGAGACAACCAGGACCAAGAAGAAACTGAAAATGTATGAAGAGTAATAAACAAATCAAAGCTCTGTTTAACACAACAAGTACTTCTTTATTAAACTTAATGTGTTTGATCTTTCTTACAAAGACTCAACCCAAACCGGTTTTACACAATCTTATTCTCTACTAGATTGTCACCGAAAGTTTAACACACATAGCCTACTCAATCACTCAACTCGTGATCCTCTCTAAGGCTTGAGAACACTCACCAGAAACAACACTCAGTGTTTCAAGAGTTGAATCACTGAAAACTTAGCAAGAAATAAAGAGCAAAGGTGTTAACCCTAATAACACTTTTCTCTTTATTTATACACTACCCACAACCCTGAGGAATATTTCCTTATACCTAAATCCCAACAGAATTTCCTTTCCATTCTCAAATATCTTCTACCAAGATATTCTCACAATATCTCTTTCCTTGTTTTGATTTCTCAAATCAAATCTTCTGGAACGTCTTTCTTTAGAATATATCTTGTTTCAAAATCTTAACTGCCGTATCTTCTTAAGATCTTCTTCACATAATATTGGCTTTAATGTTTGTTGATTCATTCCAGTCTTCATCAGTTCTCTGATTTCATCAGCTCCTTGATCAAGTCTGCAACAGTCTTCTGATTCCATCAGCTCCTTGATTGCAGACTTTCAATCTCCCCCTTTTTGACGTGATGTCATAATCAAACAACTCCTTGTACTTGTATAAACATAAGCACTCCACACAAACTACAAATAATTATACTGGAAACTATTCTTACATGTTAGTTTAGATCAACTGAATTATTCTTCAAACGTAAGGCGGATTAGATAAAGCCATTAATCAAACAGTGTTCAGAAAAAAGTTTAGACACAAGGCCAAGGTTTTTGCCAACAACAAATAAAACATAAAAAACTGAAAAGACACAAACAACAGCTCTCATTCTCTTCTCCCCCCTAAATCATGTGTCTCCCTAATCAGAGTCAGTTTTCTCGTCGTCTTCATCACTTTCTCTTCCTGCTTGTGTGACATCATGTCAAAAACACCTAAAGACTATCATTGATAATAAGAGACGCATGACAGAGAGACTTACCTGCAGCCAACCCATCCTCAAGCATCTGAATATCATCTCGCATTGCTTTTCGCAAGTGGTAGACAGTAGCACCATCTCCTTTCTTGACCTTGATCTTGAGTGCAGGCTTTGACTTTGATGCTCGTTTCACAACAGCCTTCTGTTTAGGAGCTGGGACAGGCACATGCTTTTTGCTTTCCTTGCGACTGACTTGCTTGACTGTACTTGGTTCTGTAAGTGTGATAGGTGTAGCATGTGTTAGTGGCGTAACAGGATGCAGAGAGTTAATCAGAAGGTTGATCAGTCTGGGGAATGGGTGATAAAACTTGCAATCAGGGGTCTTAGCATGATTCACCATGTGCTTGAAGATCAGATTTCCCATGTTGAACTGATCTTGTTCACTATCTTTTACACAATCAACCCCCTCTTGAACTGCATGTATCCATTATTCTTGGATGGATACCAATTTCTGCTACAGATCTTGTAAAGCTCACGCAGATCATCCGTCACCTGTCCACTAGAAAAACCAGTCCATTTGCAAACTGAACCACCACTGAGAAACCCTGCTAACTTTTCAGAAGTTACTACATCAACTTGATGCGGATCCGCACATCATCAACTTCAGACAAACCAAACAGAGAGTTGATTTGAATAGGTGAGAACACATAACTCCAACCTCTGACCTTAACATCTATGACCTGTTCACCATCATAATCAGCCGGGAAATTTGCATAAAATTCCCTAACTAATTCCTCATCATACCACCCAGATTTGTCACTGTTCTCAATAACCCTGCCTCAAATATCTAGTTATGGATTGTACTGTCAGGTACCAGGGTTACCTCTGTTTCTTCCAGACACTCTTTCCTCGAGATGAATGCGTTCCTTTGTGAAACCGCTCTGTCTGTGAACCTGGTGTGATCAAAATCAGATGACCTTGTTTCCTTTCTTGGTTTCTTGGCTTCACTCTCCTGTTTAACCGCAATCTCCTTCCTTTTTTGCAGTCTTCATGTTCTTTCAGAAGGCTAAGTGTTACCAACCACCGTAACATTGTCAGCTTTTGATCCATCTTCAGTCACATCTTTCATGTGTGTATCAACAGACTGTTGTACTGGCACAGAATCCTGATTGCCTACAGGTGTCTGTTCACCTTCACCATCAGGTATGACTGGTTCGGTTCAAGAACCTCCTTGGGTATGGGATCCTTTTAATCAGGCACCTGATGAGAAGTGGGTATGGGATCCCCAGGATGTGACTATTCATCTCCTATTCCAGGAAACATAGATCTGCTTGGGAGCCCAAACTGATACCGTGGTGGTCGGTAGACTGACAATGTCCGGCAAGCATTCTCAACTGGTTGAAGATCATCGGTTGCATGCAATAGAGTTTGATAGTATGAGTCGGTTGGAGAAGAGATCGCCATGGATGATCTTGCTTGGACAAGGGTTGCTGATTGTGGTGCTCCAACTTGTTGAAAGAATCGTTAAAGATCACCAATAATCTGCTCCAAATTCTCCAAATTCTCCATCTTGATTCATGCTTTTGAAAACCCTAGTTTGAGATAATGAAAAAGAAAGAGACAGAAACAGCGAGGCAATAAGCAAAAAGGTAATTTGAATCGATTAGATTTCCCTTATCCTTTCAACTTCTTTTCTAGTACATTCCTTAAATTTCGCAACCGCCTTTCACCCCCTTTCTTTCTTTCATCAAATGGGCTTTTGGGCCTGAAATACTTAAGCACATATCAAACATTTCGACTAATTTAAGTTGATACTATATGCCACTCAATAATCAAGGTTCTGATTTTTTCCATATTTATGACATATTTCAATCATGGGAATATGCACGAGTGACCCAAATATGCAATTTTGACCATGTCGAACAATCTCATCAATAAATAAGCAGAGGAAATTCTAAATACATAAGAGTGAGTCACCTCAGCCAGCTGTTTATCAGAATCAATATAGATACGAGCTTGATTAAGCAATTATGTCAGTTGTTCATACCTCTATTTGGTGACATTGTGACTAGACTTTCACTCTGTCATGCCTTTATTCTGATCTTATTTCAAGTCGTTGTTCACAAGTATCATTCTTCAGGCAGCTGGTATTTCCTTTGAAGAGACCTTTTGGTTTTATATTTTATTCGACTGATTTTTCAGTTTGATCATTACAAGTGATTGAGTTGCAGATGTATCACTTGACTTCTCAACATCCGCATGTGATTTTTTTATCACACTCACTGACTTAGCTCTTCTCAGCTCTTTGACCTTATGGTATGATTACTTATAGCCCGTTGACATTGATCATTTGAAAACGGCATGATAGGCAGCTGTTTTCCACATTGTTCAACACAAACAACCCTCTGAATTTCTTGTAGCTTTATGCAACAACAGCTCATATACATATCAATAAAAGATTCCTTACACGTGCTGACCAAGCTAGACATCACAAACACCGATAGCTTTTCTCAAATTAATAAAGCGATTAAAATCCAAGGCTTTTTTGAATAAATCAGCAAGTTTTAAATTAGTGCTCACATGGTCAATTGCAATAAGTTTCTCCTCAATCAACTCCCTGATAAAATGATGTCTAATATCTATATGCTTGGTTCTATAGTGTTGAACTGGATTTTTAGCTATATTTATGGCACTTTAATTATCACACAAGATTAGTAAAGAGTCAGATTTGGTACCATAGTCAGAAGACATCTGTTTCATCCACAAGAGTTGTGTGCAACAGCTTCCCAGCGCTATGTACTCAGCTTCTGCTGTGGATAGTGAAACACATTTTTGTTTGCGACTGTGCGAAGCAATCAGATTGTTCCCCATGGAGAAACATCCTCTACTTGTATTGTGTATATCATCTAAAGATCATGCCCAGTCCGCATCACAGTATCCAATCGGACTCCTGTTTGTATCTATTGTAAAGTGAATTCCCACATTAGATGGTCCCTTCACATACCTGATAATTCTCTTGACAGCTGCTAAATGAGACGCTTTTGGTTGTGCTTGGTATCTGGCGCAAATCCCCACTGCAAAGCATAGATCGGGTCTTTTATCCGTGAGATAGAGCAAGCTTCCAATCATTCCCCTGTATAGCTTTGGATCCACATCTTCACTTGATTCATCTCGTGATAACTTGTCATTAGTTCCCATTGGAGTTTTTGCATCCTTGCTACTTTGCATTCCAAATATTGTTACAAGATTTCTTGCATAAGTACTCTGAGTAACAAAAATTCCTTCCTCGGTTTGTTTCACTTGTAAGCCAAGAAAGTAGGTCAACTCCCCACACATGCTCATCTAAAATTCATTTGTCATACTTTTAACAAACTCTTTAACTAATCTGTCCTTTGTAGCACCAAAGACTATGTCATCAACATAAATATGAACTATGATCAGATCATTGTTTTCTCTTAGCAGGAATAGTGTCTTGTCCACTGACCTTCGTTCATAGCCTTGATTGGTAAGAAAGGTTGTTAATCTTTCATACCACGCCTTGGGAGTTTGTTTCAACCTGTATAGTGCTTTCTTGATTTTGAAAACAAATTCAGGATGTTGTGAGTCTTCAAATCCTTTAGGCTGTTCCACATAGACCTCTTCTTGTAAGATCCCATTTAGGAAGGCACTTTTCACATCCATCTGATGTAACTTGAATTTTATTGCACATGCCATTCCAAACAAGAATCTGATTGACTCAAGCCGAGCCACGGGTGCAAAAGTCTCATTAAAATCTATTCCTTCTACTTGGGAATACCCTTGTGCTACCAATCGTGCCTTGTTTCTTACAAAATTTCCTAATTCATCAATTTTATTCTTGAATATCCACTTAGTCCCAACCACATTTGAGTTTTCTTGTCTTGGAACTAAATCCCAGACATCACTTCTCTTGAACTGACTCAATTCCTCCTGCATAGCAGATATCCAAAAATCATCAGTCAATGCTTCTTTATGATTCTTTGGTTCAACTACTGATACAAATGCTGAAAACATGATAGAATCAGATAGTTGTCCAGATGCTAACTGTTTGAAATCAATCTATTTTCCTCTTGTAACCCTCTCCCCCTGAATCTCGCCAATCACATCTTGTTTGGAGTGATTCCTGTGTACTTGCAGAGTGGAAAAAGGTTGTGAAGAGGTTGGGACATTCGTACCAGGAGACACATCAGCTGTCTGTTCTGAAGAGAGTGGTTCAGCTATCTTATGAATCATCATTCTGGATGATGAATAATCATCAAAAACCACATTAATAGTTTCCCGAACCATGTTGGTATGCTTGTTAAATACCCGGAACGCCATACTAGTGCCTGAATATCCTAAGAAAAAGCCTTCATCACTTCTGGAATCAAACTTTCCTAGTTGATCCTTGTCATTCAGTATGTAGCAGATACAACCAAACACGTGGAAGTAATCCAAACTGGGTGTCTTTCCTTTCCACATCTCATATGGTGTTTTGTTGGATCATTTGCGTACATACACCCGATTGATGATGTGGCAAGCAATGTTGATTGCTTCAGCCCATAAGTGTTTAGTAACCTGATTTCCATGTAACATTGCTCTAGCCATTTCTTGCAAGGTTCTGTTCATCCTTTCCACCACCCCCATTTTCTTGTGGTGTTCTAGGTGCTGAATACTGATGCACAATGCCCTGATTTCGACAAAACACATCAAACAGCTCATTCTGGAATTTTCCTTCATGATCACTCCTTATGGTTTTGGTTCCACACTTCTCATTCTTGAGTTGCAACGCCAAGATTTTAAAACTCTCCAAAGTCTCATATTTTTCTCTCAAAAATTGAACCCATGTATACTTGGTGAAAACATCAACAACCACAAGAATATACTTCTTACCAGTCAAGCTTTCAATTTGTATGGGACCCATCAAATCCATATGAACAAGAGCTAATGGTTCAGAAGTTTTGACATCAGGAACAGACTTGTGATATGCTCTAATTTATTTTCCTTGGGCACATGGTCCACAAACAAATGAGTCTGATGATTGTATCCTTGGAACACCTTGAACAACCTCATGATTTATAAGTTTGATTAGTATCCTTATATTTAGATGACCAAGTTTTTGGTGCCACAACTGTGCTTCAGAACTCTGAGATACACTCAGACATGTGTTTTGCTGTCTCCACATGTAGCAGTTGTTACCTGCTCTTTGACCTTCTAACTTGATCACTCCCAAGTCATTAACTGCCTTACACGATGTTCTGGTAAAGGTAACATCTAGCCCTTCATCACACAGTTGACTAATGCTGATCAAATTTACTTTGAGCCCATCAACCAGATAAACATCAGAAATCTCAGACTCGCTTCCTCCTGTCATACCTTTGCCTCTGATTTTTCCTTTAGATCCATCAACAAAAGACACCTCGCCAGCTGAAACTTCTTGAAACTCATTTAACTTTCCATGAATTCCAGTCATATGTCGTGAGCAACCACTATCAAAATACCATGAGGTTTCAGTTACATCCGTCTCTGCTGAGAATGCCACATGACAGACCATCTGTTTGTTTGATTGTGTTGACTTCTGATTCATATCCATCTGTGTCTTTGAGTATAAGTCACCTTTGCGGATCTATGCTTTGTTTCGCAACTTTTTGTCCTTATACACACGTTTTTTTTTCCTATTAAGATAAGACACCTTGTTAAGAAACAATCTACAGTAGTATTTGTAATGTCCTAGTCTTCCACAATACCAACAGCCTGAGACAAAATCAGGTCTCTGAGACGTCTGGACCATAGCTCTTTGTATGTGAGATGTATGATTCACCCCCATACTTCCTTGTCCTTTAACAAACTTGGTCTCTTTAAACTGATTTCCACCATTGTATCCTAGACCCCAGTGATCATTCCCCATCTTCCTAATAGACAAAAGTTTGACCAAATCCTTTGTACCATTACTCAACATCTTTATGTTCCTCAGCTACTCTTGCAGTCTTCCTTCAGTAAGTTCATTCTTCTGTTTTTCTTTGTGTAACACTTCCCGAAGATCTGTTTTCTCTTTAGTAGCAGCTTCTAGTAACTCATTCAACCGTTTGACCTTATTACTTTTCAGGATCAAATGTTCAACAAGAATCATGTTTTCCTCCTCCAATGAGAAATTCTCTTCTTCATCAATCTCTTGTTCCTCATCATCCTCCTGAATTATGCCCAAGAAGGACACAAAGTTATTCAAAATATCCCCTTCTTCTTTTTCATCCTCAGAGTCACTTTCACTCCAACTTACGTATGACTTATCATTCCCAATACCTCTTGTTCTTCCAACACAGTCAGTCCTGGTAAGACCATAGCGTTTACACTCATAACATTGAAGAGTGCCACGTCTTTTCAAGGTCGGGCAATCGAACTTGAAATGCCTGAAGCCTTCACACTCAAGACACTGTTTTTCTCCCTTTTTCTGATCTCTATCTTGATCCGTCCTGAAACTAGGATTACTCTTCTTTTGACCTCTCTCAATTTTCCTGAAATACTTCTTGATGATTAGTCCAACTTTGTCTTCCAGATCAGTCTCTTGATTAGTCGTCTTTTCTGCAACTACAAGTGTAATCCCCTTATCAGCCAACATCTCCTTCTTCCTGATTTTAAGTTCATATGCTTGCATCATTCCAACCACTTGTTCAAACTTCATAGTGTCTGAATCAAGGGCAACCTCAATGGTTGACATGTGTGGTTGAAATTTGTCTGGCAGACTTTTGAGTAATTTTTTCACCAGCTTCTTGTCTTTGTAGGTCTTACCCAGTACCAAGGCTTCATGAGATATCTTGCTTAACTTCTTACTAAATTGATTCACCGTTTCATGCTCATCCATTGTGAGTGTCTCGAATTCATATGCCAACATATCAATACGAGTCTGCTTCACATTAGATGTACCTTCATATGAGCTTTTCAGAATATCCCAGCATCTTTAGCCCTTGTACACCCTTGAACTCTAGTGAATTCATCAATAGGCAGGAAGGTAAAGATCTTAGTGAGTGCTTGTGAATTTGCCTTAGCTGCACTCTTCTCATATGGCGTCCAGTCTTTCATTGGTTTTGGTATCTTCTCACCTTCTGCATTCAGATCCGTTGGTGGATCCCATCCTTCAACAACAACAATCCAAACATCCATCTCTATGCTCTGAATGACTTGATTCATCTGAACTTTCCAGTAACCATAGTTATCCGAATCCAGTACCAGTGGTTTGTTTAGCATAACAAACTGTTGATTATTCTCCATACTTGCCACAAGATCTCACTTGTTATAGGATAAACAAATTCTTTAGTCGGTGATCCGTTCTTATACCAATTGAAAATGTATGAAGAGTAATAAACAAATCAAAGTTATGTTTAACACAACAAGTACTTCTTTATTAAACTTAATTTGTTTGATCTTTCTTACAAAGACTCAACCCGTACAGGTTTTACACAATCTTATTCTCTACTAGATTGTCACCTAAAGTTTAACACACATAACCTACTCAATCACTCAACTCGTGATCCNAACACTCACCAGAAACAACACTCTGTTTTTCGAGAGTTGAATCACTGAAAACTTAGCAAGAAATAAAGAGCAAAAGTGTTAACCCTAATAATCACTTTTCTCTTTATTTATACACTACATAAACCCTAAGGAATATTTCCTTATACCTAAATGCCAACAGAATTTCCTTTCCATTCTCAAATATCTTCTACCAAGATATTCTCACGATATCTCTTTCCTTGTTTTGATTTCTCAAATCAAATCTTCTGGAACGTCTTTCTTCAGCATATATCTTGTTTCAAAATCTTAACTGTCATATCTTCTTAAGATCTTCTTCACACAATATTGGCTTCAATGTTGTTGATTCATTCTAGTCTTTATCAGTTCTCTAATTTTATCAGCTCCTTGATCAAGTCTGCAACAGCTTTCTGATTCCATCAGCTCCTTGATTACAGACTTTCAGAAACCGGCGAACCACTTCTTACCGGAGCTAACCTACACATAGAGCCACAATTTCGGAAGATGAACATCTGAGAGAACCAAAGGACGGCGCAACTGGAAACGAGCACATGGCCCAACCGGACACGAGCACATCCACCGCCAACAGGAGACGAAAACTCTGACAACCGCACCTCACACGCAAGGGAGAAGCACCGCAGAGGGAGAAGCACCGCCGACCACCTAGAAGACGCGATCAAACTTATATAAATATCTTAAGTGACATAATTTGTTTTTAAAGAACATAATTTCATTGATTTGCCCCACGCGCAGCTCAGGTTTGGTCCTAGTTACTAAATAATTTTGCAGTCTATAGTCTTCGACCACCTCGTTTATAGGTTGTACTATCACCGATGTACTCTAAAGATTCCCTACATTGTAGAAATTTGAGATTCCTTAATGATCATGGGCCTTTAAAGAAAGCGATACAAGGTTAACGAAGTCCAATTCTACCAAAAGAAAAGGTTTCGTCTCTTTTTAACGTAACTAACGTTTTGTATATTTGATTTTGGATATTGTTTTTTTATTTATTGAAATTATAAAACTTATTTTCATATTAGGCCACTCAACTCTTAAAAGCTGTTGAACAAAACCGATCCGATCGGTTAAAAGATGTTTTTCTTTTGTTTAGTAGATATGACCCGAGTCTAACCAGATACAACTGTCCCAACTTAAAAGATGTTCCAAACCGGTCCGGTACAATTAAAAGAAAAACTCAAATTTTAACTAGAATAAACTGGAGGTTCTACTAACTAATTATTATTTGTTTATACTGTACGAACTATTTATAGTCTTTTGAGACTTAATAAAAATATTTACAGTATATTAACAAAACATGAGATAAAACTAGATGCAGCTTGAAAACCCTCTTATTTGATGCAGCTTGGAATCAAAATCAAAAGAAGACAGATTTAGACTGGATTCTACAGTTAGGAGAATCGACCATATGGCCAAGCCGCCCAAAACCCAAACTTGTGTTGCATCACCACTTATAGCAGAAAACTTGGCACTTCGTTCTGTCATGTTAAGCGATTGAGAAATGATTCTATATAATCAGGGTTTCATTTTATATCTTACACCCATAAGCTTATTATAGACTTAAAAAAATTATTACGGTATATCAACAAAACATGAGATAAAATTAGATGCAGCTTGAAAACCCTCTTATTTGATGCAGCTTGGAATCAAAACCGAAGAAGACAGGTTTAGACTAGATCTTCTACATTTAGGAGAATCGACCATATGGCCAAGCCGCCAAAACCCAAACTTGTGTTGCATCACCACTTATAGCGGAAAACTTGGCACTTCGTTTTGTCATGTTAAGCGATTGAGAAATGATTCTATATAATCAGGATTTCATTCTATGTCTTACACCCATAAGCTTATTAGAGAAACCATAAAAAGCTCATTTAGTGTTTTATGACAAGTTCATTTATCCCATGTAATTAGGGTTTTTTGTCAAGTATATATATATATATATATATATATATATATATATATGTGTGTTAAGAACATTAATGTAGACAATTTTGGGAGTTGCCTCAAAATAACTCTTCTTTTAATCTTTATGAATATTAATCTACAATCTTTATGTTCTTGGTGATAACATAAATCTTTCAACACTTCTCTTTTTTATCTCAATAAAGTTTTAATAAGCTATTTCATTATCTTAATTAATTCTTATTTTCTATCTAATAATGGTCTGAAACTTTGAATCCACCTACTTTAGATTCTCCTACATCCTCTTCTATATGAAGATCAATTTACGGTTTAGTTCAATCAATTTCTAGTTTAATTAAATTAAGTGATTGGTTTAAATCATTTGAAACAGTCACATTGCTTATTCTTCATGTAATAAACGTTGTACCTGACTTGTAGGAACAACTTAGGAGTAGTTGCTATTTTCTTGACTTAGCTATGTAGTGATCAGTGTATAAAAGACTGATCTTGAGTTCTGAATCAATAGAAGAAAACGATTTTAGAAATCATCCTCTTCTCTGCACCTATTAAGTGGTATCAGAGCGGTTTCAAAACGGAGTGAGTAAAAATGAGTGATAAAGAACTTAGCATTCCTAAGTTTGATGGTGATTACGAGCACTGGTCCATGCTCATGGAGAACATGCTGAGATCAAATGAGTGGTGGGATCTTATTGAGACAGGCCTGCAGAGACCAGAAAGAAATGTGATTCTCACGGGACCACAGAGGACAGAGTTGGCATGACATTGAAAGACTTGAAGGTCAAGAACTACTTGTTTGCATCAAATGACAAGACTATCCTGAAGACAATAGCCAAAAGGATACTTCCAAAGACATATGGGACTCTATGAAGACAAAATACCAAGGAAATTTGAGAGTCCAGAGTGCCTAGCTGCAGAGATTTAGAAGGGACTTTAAAACTTTTGCTATGAAGGAAGAAGAAACAGTCACTGAATACTTCTACTTTGTGATGTTGGTGGCAAACGATATGAGAAGCTTGGGAGAAGAGATGAGTGATGCAAAGATTATTGAGAAAATCTTGAGAACATTGGCTGAGAGGTTTACCTATGTGGTTTTTGCCATTAAGGAGTCCAAAGACATTACAAAACTGATAGCAGACGATTTTTAGAGCTCATTATTGTTACATGAACATAATATGAAAAAATAGTGAAGGAGGATCATGTACAAAAGATGGAAGAGTACAGAAACATTAAAGAAGGAAGAGGACGTGGTGGTTATCAAGGGGGGAGAAGTTATATAACCAGAGGTGGCTACTCAGGCCGAGGTGGCAGAGGTAGAGGAAGATCAAAGTTGGGAAAGAAATGCACACCATGCAGAGTTAGAAGAAGATGTGCTTCTTATGGCTTATGTTAAGAAACATAAAGGAGAAGGAGATGAACACATATGGTTCTTGGATTCTGGATGCAATAATCACATGTGTGGAACACTAGAATGGCTCACCAAGCTGGACAAGACATTTCATCAAAATGTGAAGCTTGGTGATAACAGCACAAGGGAAGTTGCAGGCAAGGGAGATATAGTCTTGAAGATAAATGGATTGACACAATCAATCACCTCAGTTTACTATATTCCAGGTCTAAAAAAAATCAGTATTGGACAATTACAATAGAAGGGGATCAGAAAAACAATAGAAGATGACAGGTGTGAGATATGGCACAAGGAGTAGAAGAGAGTGATCATGGAATCTAAAATGTCCATAAACCGCATGTTTGCTGTGTATGCTTATGTAGTAAGAAGAATGGATGAGCTAGAAAGTAAGTGTATGCAGATAATAACTGACAAAGTTGAATCAATCTGGCACCAGAGATTTGGTCACTTGAACCAAGGCAGTTTGCAAAAGCTGAGAGACAAAGACATGGTGATTGGTCTCCCACAGATCAAAGTGACAAATGATGTGTGTGAAACTTGTGTGAAAAGAAAGCAGATAAAGTCAAACATTCCAAAGCAGAGTGCTTGGAAAGCAAGCAAGAAACTGGAATTGGTACACAGTGACCTGTGTGGACCAATAACTCCTGCATTTGAAAGTGGTAAGTATTACATCATAAACGTCATTGATGATTTCAGTAGAAAGTGTTGGACTATGTTCCTAACAGAGAAATCAAAAGCATTTGATGCCTTTAAGGAATTTCAAGTCTCAGTTGAAAGAGAAAGTGGAGAATTGATACCTTGTCTTAGAACAGATCATGGTGGAGAGTACAATTCAAACTTGTTCCAAGAATACTGCAAAGATAAGGGTATAAGGAGGCAGTTAACAACAACCTACACACTGAATTGGAATGGGGTTGCAGAGAGAAAAAACCATACAATCATGAACATGACCAAATGTATGCTTCTTGGTATGAATGTTCCAACTCGTTTCTGGCCAGAGGCAGTTCAATACTCTGTTTATATTTTGAATAGAAGTCCAACCAAATCCTTTGAGAATGTAACACCAACATAGAGATGGAGCCAGCATAAACCCAATGTTGATCACCTAAGGGTGTTTGGAATTCTTGCTTATGCATGATTCCCTATAAAAGGAGAGTAACACTGGATGAGAAGAGCATCAAGTGTGTGATGTTTGGAATAAGAAAAGAGTCAAAGGGGTATTGTCTCTTTAATCCTAGCCCTAAGAAGATATGATGAAGGAAGAATGTGGAGTTGGGAAGAGGAAAATGAAAAGGAGATAGCCTGGGAAGGTATGTTTGAAGAAGAAGAAGAAGAAGAAGAAATTCAAGACATCAATAATGCAGAACCTGGGGAACATTTTGCAGAAAAAGAAGGAGGTAATGATGATGAAGGTGAAGTGAAGATAGAAGAGAAAACTAGAGAAGTTGAAACACAGATAGTGAAACAAGTGCACAGGAAGATGTAGAAGTCAACAATGAGAAGTTGAGGAGAACTGGGAGAAACACACAAAAACCAGTCCATATGAAAGATTTTTTGTGTACATGTATGGCCATGTTCATTGAAGAAGTAGAAAATGCAATGTTGGCCTTATTTGTAGGAGATGATGATCCTGGTAACTTTGAAGAAGCAGTGAAACATAAAAAATAGAGAAAGGCTATGGAAAGTGAAATGCAATCCATACAAGAAAACCACACTTGGGAATTGGTTCAATTACCAGAAGATGCCAAAGTAATAGGGGTGAAGTGGATCTTTAAAATAAAGTTCAATGAAAAAGGGGAAGTAGACAAGTTCAAGGCTAGATTGGTGGCCAAGGGATTGCACCAAACATATGGTGTGGACTTTCATGAAGTGTTTGCTCATGTGGCTCGTTGGGATACTATACGTCTAATACTTGGAGTGGCTGCAAGTAAAGGTTGGAAAGTATTCCAATTATATGTTAAAAGTTCCTTCTTGCAGGGAGATCCGCAAGAAGATGTGTATGTGGAGCAGCTTGTTGGATTTATAGCAAGAGATGAGAAGGATAAGGTATATAAGCTCAACAGAGATTTCTATGGGCTGAGACAAGCTCCAAGAGTTTGGTACAGCAGAATTGAAGGTTACTTTGCAGAGAAAGGATATGTGAAATTCTACTATGAGCATACGTTATTCATCAAAACAGAAGCTGAAGGTACTTTGATCATTAGTCTCTATGTTGATGACTTTATTTATACTAGAAATTCAATCAAGATGCTAGAAGAATTTAAAGAATCAATGCAGAAAGAGTTCTCCATGACTGACTTGGGAGGTATGAAGTACTTCTTAGGTGTAGAAGTGGAACCGGATGAAGAAGGGATCTTTATTGGTCAAAAGAAATATGCAGAGGATATACTCAAGAAGTATAAGATGCAGGACTGCAATGCTGTTAAGAATCAAATAGTACCAGGTCATAAATTGTCAAAGGAAGGGTATGGAACTGATGTTGATCCAACATTGTTCAGACAGATTGTAGGAAGTCTCATGCATCTACTAGCAACCAGACCTGATTTGGCTTACTCTGTTAATCTGGTTAGTAGATATATGGAGAAACCAAGTGAACAACACTTGATGGCTGTTAAGATAATATTGAGATATGTTCAAGGGACAACTAACTATGGCATTCAATATCAGAAGAAAGGAGATTTGAAACTGGTTGGTTTTACAGATAGTGACTAAGCATGGGACAATGATGACAGGAAAAGCACAACTGGATAGGTGTTTAAATTGGCTGGAGTTGCAATTGCGTGGCTGTCTAAGAAACAACCAATAGTAACATTGTCCACTACAGAAGTAGAATTTGTTGCAGCTGCAAATGGAGCATGTCAAGCAATCTGGTTAAGAAATATGCTGGAAGAGATCAAGGTCAAACAAGAAGAAGAAACAGAGATGATGTGTGACAAAAAATCCACTATCAAGCTGTCAAAGAATCCTGTTCTATATGGGAGAAGTAAGCACATACATGTAAGGTATTATTTTCTGCGCAATCTTGTTAATGAAGGAACCATCAGGTTGGAGTATTGTTCAACAGATGAACAAATCTCTGATATAATGACAAAGGCAGTGAAGCTGCAAACATTTGAAAGATTAAGGAGTTGCTTGGGAGTGTGTTTCAAGAAAGGAGTAAATTGAAGAACAGTCTTCAGTTTAGGGGAAGAAATGAAGATCAATTTACGGTTTAGTTCAATCAATTTCTGGTTTAATTCAATTAAGTGATTAGTTTAAATCATTTGAAACAATCACATTGCTTAGTCTTCACGTAATAAACGTTGTACCTGAATTGTAGGAACAACTTAGGAGTAGTTGCTATTTTCTTGGCTTAGCTATGTAATGATCAGTGTATAAAAGACTGATCTTGAGTTCTGAATCAATAGAAAAAAACGTTTTTCGAAATCATTCTCTTCTCTGCACCTATTACTATACCAATCAAGGAGATATTTTGGAATCCTCCAATACATTACTCATATATCATCTGATTTTTGTGCAATTGGTTTTTTGTTTGGCTAAGAAAAGATAATAGATCAGTATATATGTTGCAAAACTGATTTTTTATGAGTGTCTATTAAACTCTTTCAAGTTATCTAACAGAAAAAAATTAACTAAAAAAACAAAAAAAACTAAGTTTTATTTGTTTCAGTTTTGCATTGAGTCTTTATATATTTAATATTTAAATGTTTGAAAGGGTTTCATTTAATCATAAATTATATATAAAAGTTTTGCGAAATTCAAACATAATATATGCTATTGAAAGCTTTGAAATACAAAAAAAAGTATATAGAATTTCAAATAAAAATTGTACAAGTCAAACTTTAAATATGAAGTGTTACTATTTAAAATGAAAATTTATTGTGCATCACTGGAATTAATAAAAATCTCGTATAAAAAATCTTGTAGTATCTATGGAAGATGCTCTTATAACAAAAAGAAATTGTATGATATTAGACGAGAAATTGTACAAACCTATGCTCATATGCTATCACTCACATATCATATATGTCTTTCACTTGTTTGGCTCGAATGAAAAAATACAACAAACTTATTCCGTTATGCTGACACGGCATGCTCTCATTGGCTAAGTGAGATTCGATCACATCGTGCACTTTAACCAAAAGAAAATTGAAACTGCAATTGGAGAAGAAAAATCAAGTGGGTGTGGTCAATAGAATCTCCACTTGTCTTTGCGACAAAATTGGTTTTTGCTTTTTGAGAGCTTTTGGTTTGAAAGTTGAGTTAAGTGCAATAATACGAGTCTACTGCACCACCTTTGTCTCTATTTGTACTGTTGTCTCCTTGTGCTGTCTTGTCTCCGGTGATTTTTCTTATTTCTTTGTGACTTTAGTAAAACTAATCAGAAACCTTACCACAATCTCATTTTGTCAAATAGAACGTTAGAGATTCAAAACGGGAAGATATTTGTAGTGTATCAGCATTAGGTAAGCCTATGGTTAATCAATTGAGTCAAAACGTAAATCAGCGCTGTCAACCCGCAGTCAACAGTGAATCAGTGTTATGGTTCACAACATAAATTAGTTCCCCCTCACTTTTGGAGAATCAACATTGTGACGGTGCGTCGTGAATCAACTGACTGATTCACAACGTGAATCACCTACGTTGAATCAACGTTTTCACGGTCCATTATGAATCAACATTCTGTCAACTCATGGTAAATCAATGCTCTGACGGTTCGTAAATCAACATACTGATTCACGATATGAATCAATGCTCCATCAGCCTATAGTGAATTAACGTTCCGACGGTTCGTCGTGAATCACTTTTCTATTATCATTCAGGGATTTTCTTTGAAAACAGTTCTCAACATGAAAGACAATGATAGAATAATCTCCTCTCGGAGTATTAAACCCTATGCTCAAATTATCAGAAACAAACTTTCGCCGTCTTTTAAATAATTGATCATACATTACCGTTCATATTCAATTGTTCACAAGCATTCAAGACAATACTCTCGCAAGCAAGAACACTTATTCATCTAGACTAGATTCAACTTCTAAATCAAATCTCTTTGTGTTTATTAGTCTAATTTCAGTAAACTAGATGGTCAATCTAATTCATGCATTAATAACAAGTATAGACTAAGAACCTATCAATTGTTATCCCCTTATGATAAATCTAACAATCCAAACCTGATTTTCCTGGGAAACCCTAAAACCTAACTAGTGAACTACTCAGACATTGACAACCAAAGACAAATCAATATCATTGAAGAACACATAATAGAAATAGAATAGATTATTAAAAAGGGTTCATAAATTTTCTCCAAATACAAGGTGTGAATCTCCTCTCCCTCAGTAATTCTCTCCAAAATAAAATAAAGTTTAGTTCTAAAAACCTAAAACATAATGTATTTATAGTCTGAAAAGTAAAATAATCTAAAATAAGGAAATTGGATAAGTTGAGGACTTGATTGCAAAATTTGGAAAACTTCTTGTTCTTCTCGGGGAAAATGCTCGATCGGGCATATGGTTGCCCAATCGAGCATCTTATGAAATTGCCGGATCCTTCTTCAGTCAGCCCGATCGATTAGAAGCTTCAAACTTTTCTAGGAGGTTTTGCCCAATCGAGCAACTATGTTGCCCAATCATGCACTCTAGTTGCTCGATCAGGTACTCTGTAAACCAACTGCCCGATCGATCACCGCTTGCACGATCGAGCACTTTGTTCTGCAACTTCTGAAATTCTCTGAAATGCGTCACTTTGCTCCGACATGACCCGAACACCTAGAATCCTGAAAATCTGCCAAATATGCAAGGCAAACACTCGAAATAATGCAGAATAACAGACATGAATGCCCACTATTTTGCATTAAAGTCGAGTAATATCAACTCCCCCAGACTTAGATCTTTGTTTGTCCTCAAGTAAAGCAAGATTCAATCTGAAGAAAACGTTTGAAATGGACCACACAGAAACTCACAAAATCTCAAAAACCATAAGCACAGTTTCAAATCCAAAAGACACAAATCTCAAACAACTACTTTGATTTAATTGTTTACCACCACTAAACTAATAACCTGTTTCCTACTCTAAATCCCAAATCAATCAAGTACTAAATCATATCAACTAGCTCTTTAAATTCATTTAAGTTTAGATACATGCATTCTCACCTATGGTATATCAATCAAATTAATCAAGTACCTCTTCTATAGAAATGCCCATACAAAACATAGCATCAACTGACTTCCCGTCCTGATCCTTTTTCTCATTTTCTCACTTTTTCTTATTCTTATCTTACTGCTTTTCTCTTTTACTTTTTTTTCTTCGCATTTCTGCGCTTTTCTTTCTTTTCTTGTCATTCTTTTTTTTCAAGCAGACGGTAATTCGATGGGGTTGACTACGGACTTCTAGGTCACGCTTTCTACCCTTTTTTGAACCGTTTTCTTTTTATTTTCTGAAGGGAGAGAGAGAAAGGACCCGGATTGTACTGAAAGAACTTGTCGGTTTTACAAAACACTGAAGAGCAAGGTACCTAATTCTCAGAGTATATCAACACCATAAGCAATAATAATTCATATTTAAATTAAGTTCTATCATGGCAGAGCTAGCATAAAATATCAATAACTCAAAAGACCAGAACTTTCAGAAACAAGCAATGAGTAATGAGGTCCCAATCATAATCTTAGCAATTCATCTAAGTCAGTAATCTAGAGAAATCGAAAACCATACCCACACTTGGTTATTTATCATCATTGATTTTTATCATGCTTCCTTCGACTCGATAGACTCGGCTAAAGTAAAAACGAAAAAGTTTGAAAACTTTCACTAAAAAGACAAAACATCAAAACGTAGTTAGTATCATTACACCCTCCCGCAGACTTACTTCTCATCGTCCCAGTGTGAAAATAAGATAAGGTATAGAAGTAACCAGAATCAATGCAAAAGTCTATAGTGGATGAAAGTAGATAATAAATACTATATGAGTTTTAAGGGAAAGAGATATACTAAAGGTGAATTGCTCCCAAATCTGTTCTAAACTCCTATGCCTCATTTGCTATGCCTGCAAAAAGAACAAACACTCAAGATAAGTGTGAGCAATGGTTGAACAACGATTGAGCAATGATAGCCTAAAAACTAACAAGAATCAGTTGTAGGAGAAACCATTAAAGACATTATGATCGAGGAATACTAATCAAAAATCAGCAAGAATCATATGTAAGAGGCATCATCCAAAACAGTTAACAGCAATCATTCTAGTATCACACAATCAATTGGTAAGTAAAGAGCAATGATCAAGCAATACTAATTATAATTAGCAAGAATTAAGAGTTACTTAACGAGAAAAACCAATCGATCATGAATCTAAAATAAACTCAAGTAAAAAATCAAGAAATATGGTGAATGGTGAGCAATGATCTAAGAAATACTAATCAGAATTAGCAAGAATCAAGAGAGAAACCATCCAAATAGCCAACAATTCAAGTGAGAAAGATGAATAGTGAAAATTAGATAAGAGATAACCCGGAACGTCTTGAAGAATTTTCACCAGTAAAAACCTGAAACACTTAGAACTCAAAACTAAAAATAAGTAAGTTATGATTAAAACTGACTCAAAATTGAAAAAAAAAATAATCTAGACTCCAAATAGTGGGTTGCCTCCCACTCAGGAGCCAATTCTGAAATTATGGGGGCTTGAAACAAAAAAATTTGGGCTAATATTTTATGTTTTTGTTATTTGGGGCCAATACATATATATTTTTTAAAAAAATTGGGGTCTATAAAATTTTAAAACCTAGATAAAATAAAATAATAAAATGGGGGCCAAAGACAAATGTTTCATTGGGCTTTGCCCAGAACCGGCCCTGCTCCCACTCGGCGCTTTGTTTAACGTTACTTAGCTTGATGGTACTTACCTCTAAGTTGGAAGTGGATCAACATCCGGTGACGTTCCATAATAAACTCCAAATCCAGACATCTTCAGCTTCAGAATCTTACCCATCACACCTTTTGTAACATCAATCCCTTTCTCTTTGAACTCTGGGGTGAGTAAGACTCTAAACTTTGAGAAGGGTTTTGAGAACCCCTTGCTTTTCACCTTATACTCAATTTTATCCCCAACGATTGCTTGAGGGATCAAAGCTACTTGATACTCCTTTTTTATCTGCTTTGGTTCCACTTTTACCTTCTCATTAACCTTGGGATTGTCATTCTTTGTTGAGATTTGAGGCTTTTTGTGTAAGGCTTCAACAACTACACACTTAAGATCTTGTTTAATATGAACTTCATGCTTCATCTCTTCCTCTTGTACCATAGTCAGCTTAGGTGTTCCCTTTGGAGGACTCGCTGGATAGAAAACTCTTTTCTTAATGTTCTTCAGAGATATGTGTTGATTAGGTAGATCAATAACGGCTCCTACGATTGCCAGAAAAGGTCTCCCTAGAACCAAAGGTTCATCTTGGTACCCATTCATCTCCAAGATGTGGAAATCAACCAGAACGAAACAATTCCCAACTTGGACCAAGAGATCAACGATAAACCCACTGAAAGATACAATAGAATCATTAGCAAGCTTAAAAGTCATTTTTGAAGGTGTGATACCTGATATCCCCAATCTTTCAGCAACAGTCACTGATATAACGCTCACATTAGCTCCAGTATCACATAGAGAATCTGAAAATTCCACTCCATTGATCGGCAAAGGAACTAAGAATTCCCCTGGGACTTGCAGCTTTTGAAGCTTCCGAAGTGGATTTGGTTGCTTCCATATCATCTCTCCATCTTTAAACTCGGATATGGGCTTCGTAGGTGGAAATGGGTATAGAAATCTGGGTTTGTAAGTTTTGAGAAAAAATTTCGACTCCAGGTGCGTCTGCTCGATCGGGAAAGTAGTGCCCGATCGGGCAAATTTCTCTGAATTATGTCAGAATTCAGGGATCGATCGGGCTGGTGATGTGCCCGATCGATCAAAATCTCCTGGACTTTTTTCATACTTTCGCTCAATCGGGCAAGCAGCGCCCGATCGATTGTCTCCTCCAAAATCCGTGTGCCCGATCGGGCAAAGGGTGCTCGATCGGGCAAAGGGTGCTCGATCGGGCATTTTCCTCTGAATCTTTTTCTAACTTTTCAAAATATGTACCTTGTACCAAATCACCAATTTATTCTTTCAAATTACCAACTAAAGACTTACAACAACCCTTTGGATTATCCTCAAGTTTCCCAGGAAAGACACCAACTTGTCTTTTCACAGCTTCAGAAGTCTTAGCAACTTGTATATCCAAATGCTACACATGTGTAGAGAGTGTTTCAAATTTTTGATTCAGCTCTTTCATTTCTCTTTGGGACTGTTGTTGGCTTTCTAAAATTTGTTTGAACATCAGCTCTATTATGTTACTCTGTTGAGGTTGAGTTTGTAGTGGTTGTTGAAATACAGGCTGAGAACCGCCTGAATTAGAGTTATGCACAAAAGTCTTTTGTTGCTGAGGATAGCGTTGATCTTGGGGGTTTTCAACATTAGTACTTCTCTAAGACAAATTGGGATGAGTCTTGTTAAATCCTTTATTATACCCTTGATTGTACACACTTTGACCTTGACTGTTAATGTAATTTACTTCCTTCTCAACTCATTTAAAAAATTCTGCTCTTGGACTGCAAAGCAATCAACTTTGGAATCATCTACAGTACTGACATGTTTCTGATTCTTTAGAAGTTGAGTGATTAGTCCTTTCATTTCTGAGAATTCTCTTTTCATCTCTGAGAATTCTCTTTTCATCTCTGAGAGTTCTGAGTTAGCAGCCAATACAAGAACCTTTGGTTGGCGATCAAACTCTAGGCAATGATTGCTATTGCTGGCCGCTAGATTCTCTATCAGATGATAAGCATATGGAACTTGTTTCTGCATAAAATCTCCATCGCTTGATGTATCTAAGGACAGCTGGTATTTCTTTTCAATTCCTCTATAGAAGGTGTTAAGGAGACTTACATCTGAGAAACCGTGGTGTGGACAATCACGAAGCAGTTCTTTGAATCGCTCCCAAGATTCATAGAATGATTCCACAGAGTTTTGTGAAAAGGAAGAGATCTTGTTCCTCAAAGTGTTAGTCCTGGTAGTAGTAAAGAACTGATTTATGAAGTTAGCTTTGCAATCTTCCCAAGTTACAATGGATCCAGCAGGCAGAGACTTCAACCAGCAAAGTGCTCTTTCAGCTAAAGAGTGACAGAACATGCTGCAGTGCATGAAATCGCTGGTTACCCCCATTGAGTTTAATAATGCTGCAAATGTCTTCAAAAGCGTCAATATGATCCATTTGGTGCTCATTTGGTAAACCACTAAATTAGTTGTTACGGATCATCTGAACAAGCTGGATAGGGAATTGGTATTCCTTTCGTTGAGGTTGAGGGGGTTGGATGAGATTCTTGTTAGCATAGAATTCTTGGGGATTGTTGAATGAACCAACTAGAGGATGGTTATGAGCATTGAGCTGATTAATTCTCTCTGAATCTCCATACAAGACAAAGTTTCTTGAGTCGACGTTCTGAGGATTGGGATTTCCTGGTGGAGCTTGGTTGTTATCAACTCTTTTTTGGCCTGGTGGCACTTAATTTTCGTTACCACCACCTTGCGGTTGGTTGATCAATTGGTTGAGTCCAATAGCAGGTGGATCGTTTTGACCTTG
>OVBE01003854.1:756-26579 GCA_900406425.1 Iberis pinnata | reverse complement strand
CGGTTTATTAATTTTTTTTTATTTGGTTATTTCAGTTTATCGTTTTGGTTTTTTTACTGAAATTGAATTTTTTTGTGCTGTCCGGTTATTAAAACACAATTCGGTTCGGTTCGGTTCGAAAAATTATGTTGGGTTTATATTCCCACCAGCCCTATTATAACAATCTGGAGAATGAAATTGAAAAGTAGGGTTGGGCATTCGGATTTCGGATCGGTTTTTTCGGTTTTTGGTTAACCAAAATTGGAAAATATAAAAACCGTTCGGGTTTTTAGTCAAAATTGGATCGGTTCGATTTTTAAAAATTTGGTTTCGGTTCGGTTTTAAGATTTTTTATATAATCCATTTTGTATCCGAAAAATCCGAAAAAAAACCCGAAAAAATCTGAAAGAACCCGAAAAAATCCGAAAACCCATGTAAACCGAAAAAATTTGTAAACATGCAACATAAAATAAGTATGACATTAGGGATTTAGGGTTATTAGTTTGTGAATTTCGGTTTAATTCGGTTATCCGAAATTAATTCGGTTCGGTTCGGTTTATTGAAAAAACCGAAAGTTGTAAAAATAAAAATCCATTCGGTTTTCAACCTATAAACGGTTCGGTTTCGGATCTGATTTTTTAGCTCGGTTTCAGTTTGGATTTTTGGTTTATTATGCCCAGCCCTATTGAAAAGCTTGAACAACAAAAAAAAATGTGTTTCAATTTCTGCTTCACGCAATCTACTCAAACAACTCAAAACGTTACGTGGTTGATACCTTCTCACTATCAACGACTAAAACAAAGTGAATCTCTGATTCACAGTCTATTATATCTTCCATTAATTTATGCTTCCTTTTTTTCAATATAAATTCAGCAATGTTTGTTGTGTTAGTATCATATCAATTCATCATCCACTTTCAAAATGCCTTTCGTGATTGAGTTTCAACCTGATGAGAAAAACAACCCAAAGGCAATTCTTATCATCATCCTCTTAATATGTGCGATGGCTTTTATTCTCTTGGTTTCTGGAAGCCTGTGCTTCCGTAATCGCCAGTTGAGGAAGCTTCAAGAAATCGAAATTAAGTGAAGAAGATGAAGAAGAAGACGAAGACGATCTACAGTAATATATAACAATATTTTTATTTGGGCTTAGTTGGCCCATTTGTTTCTTTTGTTATGTTACGGCCCACGAGCCTTAAAACTATGATGTAATAATTAGCAAAACATATTTGCTTTGGACTTGGTTAATTTATTATATTATATAGTTTTATGGTGATTTGGATTTGGGTAACTAGTTGATACCCCGGTATTAATTTTATATTATAAATCAATTATATATATAATATAAAAAATTATATAATATGTATATTTAATTATAAATATATTATATGAATAGTTTAATGGCAAATATATGTAATTAATTATGAAATAAAAGTTGTTTAAATTAATTTAAAAAATGGGAAAAAAAATTAATTAAAAAATAAATAAATGAGTTATTAGTAGTGTTTGTTTATAGGGTAATTTAATGGCAGATATATGTAATTAATTAAGAAATAAATGTTGTTTATTAAAAAGTTAAATATATCAGAGATTATTAATTGTTACCACAATCTTTGCTAATATGATTTCATTTTTCTTTGTAGAACTTGTTGTTAATTAAGATTTAAAAAAAAATAAATAAATCACATGAGTGATCGTATATTTTGTTTTTTAATTTTTAATTTTCTTAAAGGTAGATGAATGTTTAGCAGTGCTTGGTTATAAGGATAATTTAATGGCAAATATATGTAATTATTAATAAAATAAAGGTTGTTATTTTAAAAATCTTCCCTTTTAATAAATAATAGATTTCGGTTTTTTAAATATTTTGGATAAAATATTCAAAAGAGTTGAAATTACTTGTTGGTTCAGTTTTAAAATTGTTCCACATTTTTAGAACCAAATTAAACCAAACCGGTAAGGAACTGAATCGATCCAATATGAAATTCTATTGAATCATTTGTGGATCGTATTTTGCTAGAACCGAAAGAATCAAAACCAGAGAGAACAAAAAAAAAAATCGTAATTGAATAAAATCAAAAGAATCAGAACTGAATGGAACGGAACCGAATCAAACCGTTTATCCAAACGTCTAATAATTAATTGATGAACACAAAAAAGTAATTAGTCCAATAATTTATTGTTATTATTACTCCAGCAAACACCATTTTCTTTAACATAAAATGTTACATTCAACAGGAATCTCCTCCAGGTCCACCAAATGTGATCAAATTAGCTTTTCCTGTTTTTAATCCATAACATTTGTTACTATCTAATATATTCACCAACTTTGATCTATCAACATACTTAAATTTTCTACTAGAATCTAAAACAAACAAGTCTTTAACCCTTGCTGCCTCCATATCATTTTTTGTTGGTAAATGACCATTTCCCATTGGTGGACTTGAGCCAGATGCAGAAGGCTGGACTACTCCTCCAACTCCAAGCATATTTACACCATTACCTATCAGATTAAATAGTTCTTTTGGCCAATAACCAATTGCTACATCTGGCTTTTTGTTTACTATGTCTGTTACCCACCAGTTTCCTGTAACCCTATCCTTTTCATATAAAAAATTAAAAAGGTATATATGTTAAATTTATTTTATTATAAAAAAACACAAATTACTATCAAATATCATGTTATAATTGATATATTCTGTTGGTAAAATATATTTGATCCACCTTCCATCTTTCTTTAAATCTTTTATTGTTTTATAAATGGGGCATTCTCAAAAATACCACAAAAAGTTAGGTTTATTCCAAAAATACCACACACTCCCAAAAATTCCAAAAATACCACAAAAATGTTTTTGTTCCAAAAATACCACAAAATTAAAATAACTTTTAAACTTCAAATTTAAATCCAAAAACCCCAAAACCAAACCCTACCCCCTTCAAAACTAAACCCTAAACTCTACTTAATGAACCCAAACCCAAAATTTTAAATTCTAAACTCTTAAAATTTACTTTTTATGTTTGTGGTATTTTAGAAACATTTGAGAGTGTGTGGTATTTTTGGAACTTTTGGGAGTGTGTGGTAGTTTTGGAATTTGAACTTCTTTTGATGGTGTTTCAAGGAATTCCTCTTTATAAATTGGTAAGATCAATAAATTGTACATAATTATTTAATTTGTTCATAAAACCTAGCTATATTTAACATCAAATTTTTAAAAATGCATACAAATGTATTATTAACATAAGAAAGTTTTAAGTATTTTATTTTATTTAACGCTGAAAATTAAAAGAATTTTTTTAATTATAATTTTTGAAAATTTAATAAAATATGAGTTACCTGTTGAATAGTTAGAGCAATGTTTCTTTTTCCATCAGGAGCTTCACATAAAGGTTCATTAAGTGGATCTGTTTTTGACACTTGAATAAAACCAGGACATATTGTATTATAACAACCACTTCCATGAGAACCCTATAAATTCATATCATATATATGTATTATAATCCATATGATAAATGTAAAAGGACAATAAATAGCTTGCATATAGTTTTATCTAGATAGTCGAAAGTTTTTAATCTACATAAAATAGAGTTAAGAGTATTAATAAGTTTTATAATCTGTTAAAATGATACTTTATAAAAGTCTTTATATTTAAATACGTTTTTGTTTCGTGAATAATAAATTGTTTGTGAATTGTTCGTGTGAATAATTAATGATTTATGTGAATGGTGAATTGTTTGTGTGAACGATGAAGGATTCATGTGAATGAACAAAAATAACTATTTTTTAAATAAAAAAATGCATATTTCCCACAAAAAAAAAATATTCAGTTTACAAAATTACTCTTTAATCTAATACTAATATTGGTTAATAAATTTGTCAGTATCGAGTAAACTAGTCATCATTTGCTAATTAATAAAAATTGAGATGGCTTTAGACTAGATTTTTAATTAATTTTTTTTGTATTTTTATCTTTTTTGGAACTAGGATGGGTTCAGATCTTCGACCCCAGATCCATGTCAGTGTTGTTGACACTTTTTTAGGGCGGAAAACACATGTTTTAAGCGGAGATTACTCCCCTCAACTTTATTACCAAAACTACCACCGCTTGGTAATATTTTTTTTTTTGTGCATTAAGAATTAAAGTGATGTAGAATAAATGTATCAATAAAATATACCTTCCAAAACCCATAACCCCATGGACGTCCATCTCCAAATAAGCTTGGATTTATCTAAGAATCAAATCAAAATTTTAATCTTTAAAATCATTTTGATGAAATACCAACAATTATATATATATATATATATATATAATTCATAAAAATTTACCATCCATCCGACTTCGATTAAATTATCTTCGCCATTGTTACCTCGTCTGCCAGCATATATTTGCGCATATGAAACTTGATCCTTACTAATATTTAAGTCATGTACACTTATAGAAGATGCTACACCATAATAAGTTGTCTCACTTTGACCTTCCAATCTAACTCCTGCTAACTAGAAATTTCATATATATAATAAGTTTGTAACACAAATAAATATAAGGGTGTAACTAGGAACGGATCTAGAAGATAAATTAGTATGGGGCAAAAGATAAAATTTTAATTTATATGAAAAAAACAAAAAGAAACGCTTGAATATTGAATCCTCCATCTTGAAGGTGAATGAAATAACATAACTAATTAAGCTAACATAGGCCATGTTCGTTTGCCAATCGCTAACGGCAGCGATTAGCTGCAGCTGTTATCAGTCGCTGGTTATGTTCGTTTGCCAGTCGCTGGTTATGTTCGTTTGCCAGTCGCTAGCGGCAGCGATTAGTAGTCGCTGAATCTATTTTGAGACGCTAAAAAATTTAGCGGCTAAAATTTTTAATCGCTAGTCGCTGGTCCAGCGACTGACAAACGAACACAATTTTAATCGCTGCCGCTAGCGACTGACAAACGAACAGGACCATATTATAACTACCTAGATCTGTCCTTGGGTGTAACTGTTTTTTTGTTGTATAAATGTAATGTTAATATAATTATACTTACATGCATTCCATGATTTTCAGTTGTAAGGGGGCTCAAATATTTTTTGGCCAAATTGTAAGCATTTGCATTGTATTCTTTTGTGTTTCTCAATATAGGAACGGTTCCGTTTGGACAATTGATGATTGTGTCAACTCTTTTGTTTTTAACTTGATTTATTGATTTAGGAATGAAAAATGATGGTGTCATCTACTCAAAAAAAAAAAAAAAATTATCATCCAATAGTTATATGACATGAAAAATTAAATCAAATTGTATTTATTAAAATACAAGAAAAATTTGTATACATATTTTTTTGGAAAAATACTATAAGGTGGTCAAAGTCATATATATATATATATATATTAAATTGTTTTAACTATAATAACAATTAAATAATGAAACTAAATTAATTTTTTATTGAGGATTATTTTATTGGAAAAACTAAAAAAAATGAGTTGAAATTTCATTTTTATGGATTATGTGAAACAAGTTTGATACATATTACCTGAATTTTGTGATTTTTGAGTAAAGGATGATTTAATGAAGGTTGTTCGTATATATCCACACAGTCATATATCATCTTCCCATTTACCTATGAATAAATAAATAAATATATATATATTAAAAAACGTAAACATAAAATATTAATATAAATATTGCATATATATAGTACTGACTATCAAAATCCATCACGGGCTTTATAAAATAATTATATGTATATATATTATATGCATATCATATATCATTTGTTATACAATTTACCTTAACAGATTTCCAAGCTTTTATAGTTTCTTTGGATTGAACTAAAGAAAATGAAATTACCAGTATGAAAACTTTCATAACAAAATCCATGATTATAAAACAATGTTTTGGAAAGTCTTTTAATAGTATTATCTTGTTATATTTATTTTCAGACCCCATACTCAAGTATTTATAGTACCAAAAGAAGTTTATAACTATTTTAAGATATTAAAAATTGAATAGTGAATAACATTTAATTATTTAGTATTAAATTTTTTTGTTGTTTTCACACTTGTATACTTAACTTTTTTAATCTTTAGTTAGCTAGTTGCTCAATTACTTTTTAAAGCATATACACTTTAATTTTCTTTTCTTTATAGGACATTTGTTATTAAATAATATACAATTTAATTTTTCGGATTTTGAATTGAAGTCTTTATAATTATCAGTTAAATTAAAGTTACTTTTTCAGATTTTGGATCAAAAATTTCTCCACTTGGCTGTAAAATGAAATAAAAATACACTTTAATTGTCTCAGTAACATATTAAAATTTTTAATTAATATTAAAATTGGTATTTTTTTCCCACTTCTATACTTTATTTTCTAATATAAAATTAGCTAGTGGTTCAGTTACATCTGTTGTTATCTAATATAAACTTAATTTTTTCAGATTTTGTAGTTGAGGTTGTTTTAATTGTTAGTTAATTTGAAGTTACTTTTTCAGATTATGTTATTAAGGAAGCGAGTTTTTGGGCTACTATTAAAGCTCTCTATAACCCCAATTAGGGCTGGGCATTCGGTTTGTTCGTTTCAGTTTGTACGGTTTTCGGTTTTTTCGTTTTTTTTTTGCCGAATTGAACCGAACGATTCGGTTCGGCATTCGGTTTATTCGGTTCAATTTTTCGTTTTTGAAATTCGGTTTGTTCGGTTCAAAAATTTTAATTTCGGTTAATTTTTTTGATTTTTCGGGTTTTTTCAGTTTATTTTAGCAAGTTCGGTTCGGTTAATTTAGTTAAAAAAAAATCTCCGAATCGAAAACCGAACTAATATAAAATTTGTGCCGAATAAACCGAACCGAACTAACCGAACAAAGTTCGGTTCGATTCGGTTTATTTGGTTTAGTTAAAATGCCCAAGCCTAACCCCAATGAATGGCCAGTCTGGTTACGCTTACTTGCTCTCTTTTACTGCATATCACTAGATAGAAGAGAAGAGTTGTAACATTGGTGCTTTTAGAATCTGAATCGCTTAAAGTGTTATAAAAGAGGGTAGATTTTCGTCTTAGTTCAAATTATCTTTTCTTTTGTTTCCAACTCAAGTTTGTGAAAATCAAACAAAAAAAAGCAAGAGAAGAAGAAGAAGAAGAAAGTTTTGTTCTACTTGATGGTAGCCTTGGAGATGCTTGAAGTGCAAGGTCCAGCCGAAGTCATAAATGGTATGCCTTTATATGTAGCTACTCCATTCTCATCAGTGTAGAGATTCTGCAAACGCATGCCATTAACCAAAGTACTCGAAAATGTCCGGTTTGATTCAAGATTTGAACTTATTTATTAAAGAGTGAGTGTAGAATCACATACCGGTGTTATCTTCTCTAGTTGCTTCTTTTTCGGGTTCAATACATCTTCTGGCTTTCCTTCAATCCTAAATGAACATTACGAAAAAGGGTTCTTGAGAACAAAAACCGAAAAGAAGATTGACGCTAAGTTGTTGATGTTTATATACCCTGAAAATGAAATACGTTCTCCCGGTTTAGCACCAGCAGGTGGTAGCAATGGTTCTACCATAGAATGGTCTTCATTTGATGCACAAAGAACCTGTAGCAAAGAAAGATTCAAGAAGAGATAAGAAGATCAGATCGCAATACTTTGATTGTGAATGAACTGGATTGATGAAGTTAGGAAAAAGTATTACCAGTCCTTCTGACATAACATCTCTTAGCTTTCCAGGTTTAACATTTGTGATAAGTGCAACAAGACGATTCTTCATCATCACCAAAGATTCAAACAATCAACAAAAAGTAAAATGTATAAACATACACACACAAAAAAAATTAACATTAAGAGATTATCATACCGTTAGATCATCAGGATTGCAGAATTTCGCTAAGCCACTAACGACTTGCCTTACTTTACCTTCTCCTACATCGATTTCTTCTACTAGCAAACTGCAATGTCAGTACATAAGATTAGTCTGAATCTTTGATAGAGAGTTATAAGATTGAAGTGTTTTTAAACCACAAACCTATCAGCAGATGGATGCTTTATTGCTTTGCGAATTAAACCGACTTGAATATTTAGTAAACTGACACTAAGCTCTGTCTCTTTCTTAGCTGGTTCTGGTTCGGCTGGTTTCTTCTTTTCTTTTTTAGCGTCTTTCTCTTTTGTAGCCTTTTTCGTTGGCTCCTAAACCAAACAAAAATGTGAATACATCAGATTCTTTATAACATTACATAGATTCACAATCAATTATATATAACTTGAAATCAGGACCTCGGGCTCAGCTTTCTTTGCACTCGGCTGCGCTTCTGACTTGTCCACAGGCTTTGCACTCTCTGCAGCCTTTTTTGTGTTAGTATTTACTTCCGCCTTAACAACACTTTTCGATACCTGTGTTTTATAATAAAAGAAGAATATGAGCATATACCAATATGCTCATAGCTTCTTAAAGGAGAGGATGACCATGTGATACATATAGCTAGTAGATTAAGAAACGACTGGATATGAAAAGATGATTCACCTCGAAGTCAAACACTGGCAACTTCACAGGAATTGGTTTAAATATTGTGGACAACTCTTCTTTATTCTGTAAGAGTAACAGTGAGCAGCAATACTAATGTATCAGAACAAAGGATGATGTTCAGACAGTAAAAATACTGCAATACTAACTAGTGGCTATACAAAAAGAAGTTCGATAGAATTACAGACTACCTTAGCCAATCAAGTAATGAACATTTCAATGATGTTGATACTACCTGAATGTAATTCATCCATCTTGTGACATGTGCTACTTTCTCTTTGTCTACATCTGAGAGGTCAAGCTGGAGTAGCAAGTTAACAGATGACATTAAATATGCAAGATATCATATGGAAAAGTAAAAAAAAAGACTAAACGATGGACAGAACAGTGATAGTACCATTGAAGAATGCAAAGCTGAAAACACAGCGACATCAGCTGCCGATGGTGTCAATCCATTTCCCAATAGCACTGACTTGGTAGCTAACTCTACATTCAGCTTTTCAAGAGCTACAAAGCAATCCTTGGAATTTCCGGAGAAACTTTCTGCATATTCTAGCCACTTCAAAACCTGGAATAGGTAAATAGTTCATAACTTGCCACCAAGAAGAAGACATTGCATTCCAACTTACACAAAGTAATCTCGGTTACTAAAACCGAGGTAGCAACGAAAAAGGAAGCTAAACGGATTTCGATTAGTTTTTACCTCATTGTTTTGTGCAGAAGCTTCCTTTCCAGATGCCTTCAAAACATTAGAATAAAGGGTCTTGACATCACTCTCACCAGCTCCATTAAGTAAAGGTTCCTAATCAAAAGCAAGTTAACAAAACTAATTTCAGAAATCAGGGGAAAAATTAGGGATTGGTGTAAAATCTGGATAATCAACACTCTTGTATCATCAAAACACATTCTCTATAATTACATTCAGTAACTAATTACCAACACTGATCAATTTTTCCAGAGTATCAAATTCAAAACATGATCATACAATACACATACTCAGCTACTAAGCAAGACCACCAAAATTAAAAATTGAAGCTTTTGAAATGTTATCTTCTTCACTTACAGAATCTAAGGAGAAATGTTTACAGAAAGCTTTGAGAATCATCGTCTTCTTCTTTGAATCCATTTTTCAACTTCTTCTCTTTTAGGGGTGGCTCTTCACTGAAATTTCTTCGATAGGGTTTATGCTTGAAATAACGGTCTTAACGGACTTCAAATTAACGGCGTTAATATAATGGGCCAGAAAAATACAATAAGTCCATGGGCTTAATAACTAAGCTAGGCCCATTTATGATTGTTTTCTCAGAGTTACGACTCTTCCTCCAAAACCTAGTGACTTCGTCTTCTACGACGGCAGATTCGTGGAAGCAACTTGATCGATTCCGGCGTCGTCCGGCCAGAGTGTATCCGGAGTTTTAACATCTTCCGGCGATAATGGCGAACAGGACAGATCCTTTAGCTAAGAACATAAGAGGAACAAATCCACAGAATCTAGTGGAGAAGATTGTTAGGACGAAAATTTACCAGCATACTTTTTGGAAGGAGCAGTGTTTTGGTCTTACAGCAGAGACGCTTGTTGATAAAGCTATGGAGCTTGATCATGTTGGTGGAACTTTTGGTGGAAATCGCAAACCTACTCCATTTCTTTGCCTAATTTTGAAAATGCTACAGATTCAGCCTGAGAAAGAAATTGTCGTTGAGTTCATTAAGAATGATGATTACAAGTATGATTTCTAACTAGAGTTTTAGTATTTTTTTAAGATTGATACCTGGTCTTAGCTGTTTCTCAATCACAAATGTATAATTTCCCCCAAATCTGAGTATATCTATGTAGTGTGAATTGCAGCTTTAGGTTTCGGAAGCTTTTGATTTGATTGTGATTGTATAAATTTCGATTGAATTTACTGTTTTGGTTTATGCAGATATGTTCGAATTCTTGGTGCTTTTTATCTTCGTCTCACTGGGACTGATGTTGATGTTTATCGTTACCTTGAACCTCTCTACAATGATTATCGTAAAGTGAGACAAAAGCTTTCTGATGGGAGTAAGTTTCATTCTCTTTCAATGAATCTGTTGCGTTTAGCTTTTTGATTGAGTCTTTCTTAATCAGTCACATCTCCTTGGGTTGGGATTAGGGTTTTCGTTGACGCATGTGGATGAAGTCATTGAAGAGCTTTTAACTAAGGATTATTCTTGTGATATTGCAATGCCACGCTTGAAGAAAAGGTTTGTGTTTTTTTGCATTTTGTGTATAGCTTTTGGTTTGTACTGAATTTGTTAAGTGGTTAATTTGTCACTGTGATGGTAGATGGACGCTTGAACAGAATGGTAATTTAGAGCCAAGGAAAAGTGTTTTAGAAGATGATTTTGAAGAAGAGGAAGAAAAGGAGGAGAATGAAGGGATGGCTGATGGATCTGAAGATGAGAAGGTCCTTACTTTTGCTCTACAGTAGTTTGTAGTTGCTTTGTTTCGGTTTCTACTTACCTGCTTTATATTGATACTCTCTTCCTCTTCTTACAGGAATATCACCGTAAGAGTCCTGAAAGAGAAAGAGAGAGAGACAGAGACAGAAGACGCGACAGCCATAGACACAGGTACTTAAATCTACCTCTTGTATATCTCTACTAGAAACACTGCCTTGTGGGTTTTTAATTGCTTATGATTGTGGAAGCTGTTTGGTTTCGCTGATGCTCACGCATCATTTCTAGCATTCAATATTGTGAATGTTGGTATCCACTATGGCATCTCAAGCCATCAGCGGTTACAAAGAGCTTCCGAAATGAAAACCAATGAGATCCTTTCAGGTCTTACTGTACTGACAGTGTACAGTGAGAAGTATGATGGATCAAACAGTCTTACAGTATTTGTATCCCGGTTTATTATTATGGCGAAGATTTTGTAATCACAATTTCGCTCTTGCCTCACTTTCTTTAGCTTAAATCTCTGTCATTTGTGATTGTTTCATGAAATACAATGTGATAACTGATAACTGATAACCACTGTTCTGTGATTGACAGGGATCGTGATTATGATAGAGACTATGATATGGATCGAGATTATGACAGAGACTACGAAAGAGAACGTGGGCGTGGTCGAGACCGGGATAAGGAGAGAGATAGAGATCACTATAGAGATTGGGATAGGGACAGGGAAAGAGGCAGAGATAGAGAACGAGACAGAAGAGACAGAGCAAGGCGTAGAAGTAGAAGCAGAAGCAGGAGTAGAGACCGTAAGAGACACGAAACTGATGATAACCGCGATCGGGAAGAACCAAAGAAAAAGAAGGAAAAGAAGGAGAAGAAGATGAAGGAAGATGGAACTGATCATCCAGATCCTGCAATTGCAGAAGCTAATAAACTAAGATTATCTCTAGGATTAAAACCCTTGAAGATGTGAAGACTTGCAAACTGTGAAATGAAAAATCAAATCTAAACCGGTTACTACACTTTGATCCTCTTTATTCACTTCTGTTTTCTGTAATACTTTGGTTAGTAGAAATTAGATAATACATTTCATTATTGTGGTATAGGAACAAGACAACAGTTCTCTGTTCTTAGTTCCATGTGTATGTATTGAAGCAAATGCCAACTTTTTGCAGCACTGGTCTTAGAAGGTCACTTCTAATCTTATACATGTTTCATCTGTTATATACTTTAAAGATGATATAACTATCAAAAGTGCTTTACTCAAAAGAGCAATAAGGATTAAGGACCGATGGGCGGCGGCTTCATCATCGATAGAAGAAAACTGCAGGTTGAAAAAATGGAAGCTGCAGCCGCCTGAACCGCCATACTAGTCTCATGACTCACATCTTTCCCAAAACTGTAAACGTAAGAACATCAGTTATTAGACCAGTGTTTCTCTATATGATTCTCTGGGACTGCTCGGTCGGTCTAGTTTACTAACCTTGAATCTGATGATTGGGAACTGAAAGGTGAGTACTCATCCATTTGTCGTAAACCATCGTTGCATCGTGACTGCATCTCCTTCACTTGGTTTAACGAACGCTCCTGCAAAATCGAAATCCGTTAAACATTGAAAACCAAAGACCATAAACATTGTGACTTGAAGGTAGTAGTAGATATACTTACCAAATCTCTCTCTTCATCATACAAATCTTTATTAATCTGATCAAATTTTGCAGACCATCTTATCTGATGTGTTTCCATTACTGTTTTATCAGAAGAAGAATTCATATTTGTCATCTCAACAGTACTTTCTTTATTAGAAGAAGATTCTCTTGGTGAGATAAGAAGTGGTAACTTAGTAGTCAAAATACTTTGAACTCTATTCCTACTATCTTGTACAGCTGCAACAATCATCATAAGATCTCAAATCAGAATAACACTAACACTCACTTTTTATGGTATATCTTTAAGTGAATGCGCACGCACCTGAAAGCCGCCCGCTGAGATCTTGGTGAAGAAACTCTAACCATTGGGAAGCTACAGTGGCAGCTAAAAAGCAAACAAACACTTTAGCCTTCATTTTTAGCCATATGACCACTTATTACTTCAGACACTGACCTTCAACAGCAAGAGATGTGACTTGTTCAGGGTTTGTAATGGAATTGGCATTATCAGAGACTTTGCTAGATAATAACTTAAAAGCTAATGCTCTATCTTCTCCAACTGACTCTGAAATTTGTAAACAGAGTGAGTAAAGTAAGCATTGGTTAATGAAAGTTCCATCTCTGGTTTGAATGAGAAACGATTGTTACCTCTTACATTGAAATTAGCTTGTCTTTCTCCCTCGATAGCATCATAATTCGTGTTTCGAATCAAAGATTCGATTATTGAGAAGACCTGTTTCTTAGTCCTGACATGGTTAATGATTCCCGGGTTCAATTCTGTCAACAAACCACTTGGCGCAGCAATGTTCAAGAATCTATCTGCTTGTACTTGCTGCTCCTTCTTAGGAATCTCGTTTCTCTTCTTAAGAGATTCTCTTCTTCGTTTATTAACCTTTTGTTGCTTTTGTGCAGGTACTTCAACAGGAGGACTCGATATTATAGAACTCGGCGGTGCTGCTACTCCACCTAAAGGTCCTGAAACAAAACCGTTTCGCTTCATTTCCATCCATCGTCTCATCGAATCTGATTCGCCTAATGAACCTGGTGCATTACACATCTGAAAAGGACTAACTTTTTCACTAAGCAATGGATCTTGTCCAGACTCTGTAGCTCCATGAGGACTTTCAACAGATTTAGATATATCTTTAGCCACAAGCATTTGATTCATCTGTTCATTACTAAGATTTGGTATCTGAACTATTCCAATGTTTCCAACAGATTGTAGATTACTTGATTTAGCATCTGTGTTATATAAACCATAAAAAAGTATGAATTTTTTTAACAAATTAGTGAATTCAAGCTTATTTGATCTTTAATTTAAACAAAAACCCTAAAATTTACCAAAATCAACATCTTGTAGCTTCACACGTTTTGACCCAAATTCATCTCTCTCTTCTGATCCATTCAAGTTACGTTTTTCTCCCGAAAGCTGAAAAATTTGGACAAAACCCAGATTATCAAACATCAGAATTCGAACGAAGAACATGAATTTTAATCGGGGAAACGAAAAGAATCAAACCCCAGAATCCATGGAAAATCCTCTCTGTTCTTCCATTTCCAAACCAAAAAGAGATCAATTTCCAAAAACCCAAGTCCAAAAACTATTGGGTTTCTTCAAAATTAGGGATTTGGAGAATAAGATAAAGAAGCAGAGAGTGAGAATTGAAGAAATGATTTAGGGTTTAGGAATGTGTGTTGAGTGTAGAGAGTGAGAAGGAGAGAATTTGGAGATGAATCGATGAGATGAATTTTGAATTCAAAATTGGGAAAATGAAAGGGTTTTGTTATAAAGGAAGGTTTTTTCTTCGCGTTTTCGGCCGCTCAATCTTCAAAGAGTTTTTATATCATCTTCTTCAACATGTCATCAAGTAGGGCTCTAATGTCTTTTTGTTTTTTTTTTCACGACTATTACATTTTCATTAATAAATTATTACAAGATAGTTAGCATCTTAGTTTGAAGTAGGAGTTCAACGATGAATGTAGTAGGGTTGTAGTTAAAACATAAGATGATACTTAAATTGATGAACATTTGATGTAATAGTAACAGGAAAAAGATCGATTAGTACCTGTATAACTTTAACGAGTACTTTTTCAGTCGTTTATTTTTTAACAATACATAAATTCATCTAATTTTGCAAATCTCGTTCTTGTATTTTCTGCAATTAGCTTTTAAGTTCTTCGTACCTACACGTTGTCATGTTAACAAGTAAAAATGATGACGTATACAAATTTAAATCTAATTTAGATTGATTGACTTTAGTCTAATGTTAAAACGACTTTATTAAATAAAAACTATATCGTTTTGATTAAGGAAATAAAATTAAAAAAATTATTTATCAAAACGATAATCTCTTCATCGGTTACTAACTGAGGCTTGAAAGAAAAGGAAAAAACGGAGGTTTGAATTTCTCATTTTGCACTTCAAAATCAGCTTCTTCCTTGTTAGGGCAATCATATGGAGGTGATTCGAACTAATTCACAGAAAACTCCAAAACCAGTGGAGATAACTCGAGATTGTAGATGCTTGAAATTTGCCAGGTCTTGACAGTTACAGTTGTTGGGATACGACAACCAGAAAGGTACTGAAGAATTGTTACGTGGAGCTATGAATGTCATATAGATTAAAGATGGCGTGGGTAAGTTGTGATTTGGTTGGAGAAGATTGAAGATAAATTTTTCTTGAAGTTGTGATGTCACTGAAGATGTCTTAGATAGGATGAGCTGTTGAGCTGGATTGGTGGATCAATCAGAGTGATGATGGATAATTTGGAGAGTTTCCTTTGCTACTTGGCTTGGGAAATAATCTTAACAAAAGGAAAAGAAAGATCAAGCAAAGAGAAAATCCAAGAAAAGAAAAGTTTCACTTTGTTGAAGATCCTTGTGTTAAATGTTTTAGGAAGTCTTGGAGAATATAAAAAAGAGCTAAGGGTCGTGATAAGTAATACTCTAAGCTGCTTTTATTAGAGAGATTTTCTAGGGTTTTGGTGAGTTGAGTGTTCTCATGGTCGTCTGTTACACAGGCTTTGAAGACAACAAGATACGTCTCTGGTTGATTGAAGCGTCAGTTCATATCATAGAGAAGGTTGGGGATACGAAGTCTTGTGGGATCAATTATGGGTAGAATTGTGAGAGTTCTAATTGAGTGAGATTTGTAAAAACAAGTTTGTAAAGACTTTGTGTTCATAAAAGTGTTGGACTTGGTGCTTACAAGTTAAGAAACGTGTTGTGTCTTGTGTTCTCTGTTTTTTCAATTGGTATCAGAGCCTAACCTGCCAGAAGAAGAAATTATATTTCAGAGAACGATCCTTAGATGAACATGAAGATACAATCGTGGTATGCAACAAAAAGTCCAACATAACTGGATGCAGAAAACTATCGAGAATGGAAAGCCAAGATGATGCATAAAATCAAAGGAATACATGAAGACGCATGGAAAACAGTCAAATCTGGGTGGGAGCCACCAAAGTAAGTTGTTAGACGTTATGGTACTAATGTTGTTCAAGAAATCAAGCCAAGATGGTCAAGACGTGAGAAAGAGATGTCCATAATGCATGCTCTAACATTGTCATCAATATTTCTTGGAGTCTTAAAGCATCAATTTGAGTTAATTCAAGGTTGTACTTCAGCTAAAGAAGCCTGAGATATTCTACATTTGGTTTATAAAGGTACAACAAGTGTTAAGTGCACAAGGTTAGATATTCTTGCTTCACAATTTAAAAATCTAAAAATGGATGATGGTGAAAACATTGAGAGATTTAGTGGTAGAATATTTGTTATTGCCCAACAAGCACGTATTCTTGGCAAGAACTACAAACATAAAAAGTTGATCAAAAAGCTGTTGAAAAGCCTGTCTCAAAGATTTCATGTTATAACCATTGTGATGGAAGTTGCTCTTGATATTGATAATATGGCCTTTGTTGATGTGGTTGAGAGATTACAAGTTTATGAGATGTGATTACCATTTGTTGTCTCAGACAGGTCATAAGGGATTAATGTTTGCTCAGATAGTGATAATGAGGAGTCCAACATATGTCATAAGCTAGAGGATTTAAAAGATCTCGTGGAAAAGAAGGTTGAACAGGTTTTAAAGAGCATTGACGAGCAAAAGAAAAAGAGAATTCAGTGTCATGGATGTCGAGGTTTTGGACATGTTAAATCAGACTGTGCAACAACGAAAAAAAGAAAATTCAAGGGTATGTGTGTTGAGGTAAAAGAGCAGAACATGAAGATGTTAACCAAAAGGTTACCCGTGAGGAAAATGTTGGAGCTTAAAATTTGAGAGTGATTTTCACCAATGTTCCATCGATTTTTCCGGTGAAGACCGTTCACCGAAATGACTGGATTATGAATGCATCGAAAATCTTGTAACCAGCACTATAATATGGAATATTTATTTTTTAAATTTGAGTGTAATTTGAATAAGAAGTGGAGGTGTGAAGAGAGCAACTTAAACATGCACTCCAAAGGCTTAGAGAATGCATTAAAACAAAAGGATAAAAGCATACGAATGCTAAACAATGGAACTCATAAGCTAGAGCATGTGTTGAGTATGGAGAGAACAGAGAAAACCTATAAGGATTTAGGTTACACATGGGCTAACTCAGGGAAAGGAACAATTTCTGTCTGTGCAACATCTCATAAGCATGTTGAATCAAGAAGGGGCACATGAAAAGAAGCAACTGCTGTTGGAAAAAAGACTGTGGAACCACGTAATGGATTTCTGTTTGTTTGTCAAATACCCAGAAAAATAGATACAACGTTGAAAGCTGAGTCAAGAGCTGTTGAAGCTTCAACAGAAGCTGTGGGTGTATATGTTCAGAAACTAGCTAGTATGTGTGTTAGACCATGTCCTTAAACAGAAACAAGAGCCAAATTTTTTGATGAAAGACATCCACACGTGAAGGTTAATGGTTCTAAATCAACCTCAAATACAACAAGATCAAATCGACATCAAGGCATTGTATGTTATTATTGTGGTGGTTTTGGTCATATCAAAGCATACTGTTACAAGTTCCTACATCGAATGAATCAAGCATGGAGTGGTAAAAGTCGTGTTTCTACCTTCACAAATCATAGGGAAGTTTGGATGAAGAAGTATGATCTATATTGTGATACTCCTAGATTTACATCTACCATTGATTCAAAAGGTTCAACTTACTAAAAGTATGAATCAATGGAGGAATTGATATATAAGAAGATGTTAATACATATAGGGTCGTCTCCCAGAAAAGATGGAGTTGTTAAGAAGAAGAAAAATCATATGTGTTGACGCCGGGTGGAAGTTATGTGACAGTGGCATGTGCAACCGAACAAAATATTGAATGAAAGTGTGCACTGATGGTCGTGCTTGGTTGTGGCATCTAAGTTATATATTTAGCTTAGTTGTGCACTCAAACAGGGGGAGATAAATGTGATTATTTGTGAGTGTTATTGTATCAAAGCTTAACTCAGACAAGGCTTAATTCATGATGGAGTTGATGCTTAATTCATGGGGGAGTTTTCTGTTAAAATGAAGGAACTTGAAAAAGGATGCTTGAGTTGTCAAACTAAGCTAAAAAGGGGGAGATTGTAGATGCATGAAATTTGTCAGGTCTTGTCACTTACAGTTGTTGGGATACGAAAACTAGAAAGGTACTCATGAATTGTTTCATAGAGCTATGAATGTCATACATATTAAAAATTGTGATGTCACAGAAGATGTGTCAGACATGATGAGTTGCTGAGTTGGACTGTTGAACCAATTAAAGTGATGATGGATAATTTGGAGAGTGTCCTTTGCTATTTGGCTTGGGAAACAAGTTTAACAAGAGGAAAAGGAAGATCAAGAGAAAGGAAAATCCAAGAAAAGAAAAGTTTTCCTTTGTTGAAGATCCTTATGTTAAAGGTTTTAAGAAGTCTTGGAGACTATATAAAAGAGCTAAGGGTCGTGAATGAGATGTAACACTCTTAGTTGCTTTCATTAGAGAGATTTTCTAGGGTTTTGGTGAGTTGAGTGTTCTTCTAGTCGTCTGTTACACGAGCTATGAAGACAACAAGATACGTCTCTGGTTGATTGAAGTGTGAATTCATATCACAGAGAGGGTTGGAGATCCAAAGTCTTGAGGGCACAATTTGTAAAGACTTTCTATCAATAAAAGTGTTGGACTTTGTGCTTCCAAGTTAAGAAATGTGTTGTGTCTTAGCGTTAAAACAAACTAGAACTAAGCTAGTAAAAATCTCAACAGAAAGTAAATTCAGGAAACAAAAGAAGTAACTTGACAACAAGATTCCAAAGAGAAACCAGAGATTGCATATAGCAGTAAAAGGCCGCATAACAACGGTAATAAAATATGGCACCATATCCAAACCTATCTAAAGACGCAACCAATAAGACCAATAAGTTAACCTAGACTGCACATAGCAGTAATTTTGTTTTACAGCATAATCACTCATCCAATTAAACCTTTCACAATCACCTATTGGACAATAGATATAGTCTTATACTATTCAATTCACCTCAACCGTATTCAGAAGAATCAAAACATGACACCTCAAGTTTCGATCAAACTGAAACCGATTAAACCTAGAGACTAGCATATAGAAGACATAACATATTTGAGCATGAACCTTCGCCGAAGAAGTAGGTGAGATAACAATGGAGAGACAAGAAGGAGAATGTGAGGCTTGCAAAGAAGAGAGGGGTGCGGCGGTAGTGAGCGGCCAGAGACAAAAGAGAGACAACTTGAAGAGGTGAGGATTGATATGGGACGATACAGTCTTTCACGCCACAAATCTGACGAGGACCACAAGAGCAACAGGGGGTGAGGAACACTCGATCAACAGAAGAAAAAGGACCCGAGCCCGGCGGCGACCGAGACAGACAAAAAAGAAGCGGAGCCTTGAGCGCAAGAAAAAGAACAAACTGACGAGGGTGACACTTACCAGAAGAAAAAGACGGACGAGACGACAAAGACGATGGCGGCTCGCCGGCATCGTCGGGGATCGACAATTTGAAGGGTCCTCGAGACTCGTGTCTGAAAGGGCTCTCGGACGGCTAGGGAGAACTACATTTGTGCGATCATATTATTTAGTGAAATATGTAGAAAAGTAATCAAATATTGTTAAACCTTCTTTAATTGTTTATGTTTTATACATGTTTACTGAAGCAAATGCCAACTTTGCAGCACTGGTCTAAGAAGGTCGATTCTAATCTTATACATGTTTCATCTCTTATATACACTAAAAGATAATATAATCATCAAAAGTGCAAAAAGGATTAAGAACCGGTAGGTGGTGGCTTCATCATTGATAGAAGAAAACTGCAGGTTGAAAAAATGGAAGCTGCAGCTGCCTGAACCGCCATACTAGTCTCATGACTCACATCTTTCCCCAAACTGTAAACGTAAGAACATCAGTTATTAGACCAGTGTTTCTCTATGCTTCTATGGGGACTGCTTGGTCTAGTTTACTAACCTTGAATCTGATGATTGGGAACTGAAAGGTGAGTACTCGTCCATTTGTCGTAAACCATCGTTGCATCGTGACTGCATCTCCTTCACTTGGTTTAATGAACGCTCCTGCAAAATCGAAATCCATTAAACATTGAAAACCCAAGACCATAAACATTGTGACTTGAAGGTAGTAGTTGATATACTTACCAAATCTCTCTCTTCATCATACAAATCTTTATTAATCTGATCAAATTTTGCAGACCATCTTATCTGATGTGTTTCCATTACCGTTTTATCAGAAGAAGATTCTTTTGATGAGATAAGAAGTGGTAACTTAGTAGTCAAAATACTTTGAACTCTATTCCTACTATCCTGTACAGCTGCAACAACATCATAAGATCTCAATTAGAATAACACTAAAACTCACTGTCTGCGGTATTATCTTTAAGTGAATGCGCACGCACCTGAAAGTCTCCCGCTGAGATCTTGGTGAAGAAATTCTAACCATTGGGAAGCTACGGTAGCAGCTAAAAGGGAAACAAACACTTTCTTACTAAGATCAGTAAACCTATCAGAGACCACTTATTACTTCAGGCACTGACCTTCAACAGCAAGAGATGTGACTTGTTCAGGGTTTGTAATGGAATTGGCATTATCAGAGACCTTGCTCGATAATAACTTAAAGGCTAATGCTCTATCTTCTCCAACTGACTCTGAAATTGTAAACAGACTGAGTAATCATTGCTTATGAGTTATGAAGATCATCTCTGGTTTGAATGAGAAAAATCGTTACCTCTTACATTGAAATTAGCTTGTCTTTCCCCTTCAATAGCATCATAATTCGAGTTTCGAATCAAAGATTCAATAACTGAGAGGACCTGTTTCTTAGTCCTGACGTGGTTAATGATTCCCGGATTCAAATCCGTCAACAAACCACTTGGCGCAGCAATGTTCAAGAACCTATCTGCTTGTACTTGCTCCTTCTTAGGAATCTCGTTTCTCCTCTTGAGAGATTCGCCTCTCCTCTTATTAACCTTTTGTTGCTTTTGTGCAGGTACTTCAACAGGAGGACTCGATACTATAGAACTTGGTGCTGCTACTCCACCCAAAGGGCCTGAAACAAAACCATTTCGCTTCATTTCCATCCATCGTCTCATCGAATCTGACTCTCCTAATGAACCTGATGCACTACACATTTGAAAAGAACTAACTTTCTCACTAACAGGAACCGAAAGCAAAGGATCCTGTCGAAGTAAATGCGACTCTGCAGCTCCATGAGGGCTTTCAATAGAGTTAGATATCTCCTCCTTCGGTTTCAAGTGACTGCTATTCTTTAAAACATCATCGACATGTAGTCCTTGTGGCTCACAGTTACTATCATCATCTGTAGACATTGATTTGGCCTTAGGCAAGCATGTGATAGTCTCAAAAACTGTGGATTGTTTTATATCTTTAGCCACAAACATTTGAGTCATCTGTTCATTACTAAGATTTGGTATCTGAACTATTCCATTAGTTCCAACTGATTGAAGATTACTGGATTTAGCATCTGTGTATTATAAACCATAAAAAGTAAGAATTTTTAACAAATTAGTGATAAGATCATTTATAATAGTCGAATTCAAGCTTATCAGCTCTTCAATTTAAACAAAAACCGAAGATTTACCAGAATTTACATCTTGTAGTTTCACACGCTTAGACCCAGATTCATCTCTCTCATCTGATCCATTCCAATTACGCTTTTCTCCCGAAAGCTGAAAAATTGGACAAAACCCAGATTATCAAACAGCAGAATTCGAACGAAGAAAACGAATTTCTCGGGGAAACGAAAAGAACCAAACCCCAGAATCCGATGCAACACCAGTGGAAATTCCTCTATGTTCTTCCATTTCCAGATCAGAAAGAGATCAATTTCCAAAAACCCAAGTCTTGAATTACAGGGAAGAAGAGTTCAGAGAGAATGAAAACGATTGGGTTTCTTCAAAATTAGGGATTAGGAGAACAAGATAAGAAGCAGAGAGTGAGAATTGTAGAAATGATTTAGAGTTTAGGAATGTGTGTTGAGTGTGGAGAGTGAGACGGAGAGAATTTGGGGATGAAAAAGAAGAGATTTTGAATTCAAAATTGGGAAAATGAAAGGGTTTTGTTATAAAGGAAGGTTTCTTCACGTTTTCGGCCGCTCATTATATGATCTTCAACACAAAGTAGGGGTGGAGTGTTTTTTTTTTCACAAGTCACAACTATTCCATTTCATTAATAAATTAGTTAGCATTAGGGCTGGGCATAATAACCGGAACCGAAGAACCGAACCGAACCAAACCGAAAAACAAGTTCGGTTCAGTTCCGGATCCGATTAATTTACCCGAATGGATCTAATTATAGAGATCCATGGTTCTTGGTTCGGTTCGGGTAAGAACCGAAAACCGAAAAAGGAACCGAAAGAACCAAAATTACCCGGAAGAACCAAAATTATCCGTTGGTTCGGTTCCGAAATGGTTCGGGTATTTCGGTTCTTTTGGATATTTCGAGTAAAATACCCGAAAAAACCAAAGTTACCTGTTGGTTCGGTTCCGAAATGGTTATTAATTTTTAGAACCAAACTGAACCGAACCGGTTAGGAACCGAACTGAACCGAACCGAATTTCTTTCGGATCCTAAATGGATCTTCTTTTGCTAGAACCGAAAGAACCGGAACCGAAGAGAACCGAACCGAACCGAACCGAACCGTTTATCCGAACGCCCAGCGCTAGTTAGCATCCTAGTTTGAAATAGGAACTAAACCTGTAAAGAACTTTTCTTCTTATGCTCGAGACTTTTAACCTAACCGTCGCCGAATCTTGTTGCATGTGCTGTGTCCCGCATGCAGTGGTTTCCGCAGCACCGTCGTCGAATTCTCTTTTTTTTTCTTTTCGTTTTCTGTTTTCGTATTTGTCTGCCAGGTGTAAGTTTGTTGGTCTTTAAACAGGATCTGAGTAGTGGATTCGATGATTTTCCGCCGTCGCTAGTAGAGAAGTTGTGACGCCGGGCTTTCTTAAGCCTACAGTGTGCCTTAGCAAATGTCCCTTCCTTGATCTTGGTGGTTCCGGTGCCTCTGTCAAGCCTCTCAGTTTCGACGATTTCTCTTCCGATTAGCCTCTTTTTCTCTCCATCATCTTCATGGTCTCAGCTCCGGCATGTTAGGTTCGTTCCATATTGATGAAATTTAGGCTTGGTTGGTTTGATTTTACCTTAGTTCTGTTTGGGTTTTCACCTAGGTGGTTTTCAGTTTAGATTCAGGTCAGAGGATTGAGTTGTCATGGTTGGTAGACCTGTTAGTGGCTTGATTCTTCGGGCCTTTGTGTTGTTTTGTTTATTGGCTTCTGTTTAGTTAGCTCTTCGTTCAACTGCGCTTTTCTTCTCACTCCTGTTAGTTTTTTTGCGTCTCGCTGAAGAGTCTGTCGATCGGAGGTAATGACTATGACAGATGGACTAGGTGGTAGACCGATAGCTTTCGGCCAGCTCTGTTCGTCTCCTCTCGCTTTCTCAACGGTGCACGATGTCCGTGTTTGATGCCAAGTTCTCGCGGTGGTTTAAGTGGTTGTTGCCCTGCTTCTGCTGGCATGGGTTCTAGCTTAGCTCGGTTATCGTCTTCTGTTTTGGCTTCTTCTGTCTGTTAGAGTTTTAGCTCTTGCAGTTGCTGTTTGGGACTTCGTTTTCCCCTTAATCTCGGTTGTTGTGATTTTTCGATCTTGTTATTTCGCCTTACCATGTTGTTAGGTGTTTTTAGTAGTGCATCATGTTTCTCTTCTCGGCTCAGCTTCCGCGTTTTATGTGCTCTAGTTAGCCATGCGCTTCTGCAGGTTCTCAGCTTTCTTTGCTCCGATTTGAATGGAAGCTCAGGTTTCCTAGGTTGATTTTCGTCTATCGTTTAAGCTCGTATTATTAGTGAGAAATTTAGCTTTTATCTTTGTTTAACTGCCTGTTGTGGCCTCTTAATTAACTCCAAAGATATCTAGTTTTTCTGCTGGCTTTGGAATTTGTCTATGGTTGTTATGTTTTTTCCGATTGGACATTTGGCTTTAGTGGTCTTGTATTTTGTTACCTAAAATCTACTAGATGGAAAAAATTTAAAATAGGAACTCAACATGCATATAGTAAAGTTGCACTTAAAACAAAATGCTTAAATTGATGGAAATTTGATGTAATGGCAACTAAAAACTCTAGGATTAGGATCAATACAAAATAAGACTTTGGATGGATCTTCTACAACTCTCTTAAGACTTTTGTTGTTGCTGATGCAGAATGCTCCTCTGGGTCCCAAGGTGATGGTTGAATGGGCCATAAGCCTCCAGATTTCCAATGAATACAACTTGTTGGAACTGCCAAAGTTTGAAATGGTCCTTGGTAGTTCGACGCCTAAAGAAGATAAAATGACTTTATTCTCCGGTCATACTTTTTCTCATGGAGAAAAAGAATGATGATAGTGTGGTTCTTAACATTACTGCTCATACTGGCTGTGCTAATACAATATGTGTTTCACATANTTAGGGGGGGGGGGGGGGGGGGGTTAGCTTTAATGTGGGAGGATTCTGTTTCTGTTGTAATGTATGCTTCTAATGAACATATTATGGATTGCAAGATTAATAAAAATGGTATTTGCTATTACATCTCTTTCATTTATGGTAATTCAATTTGCAGTCTTCGTAAACTTTTTTGGGAATATTTACAATGCCTTCAATCTTTCAGATAAGTCCCTTGGTTAGTTTGTGGAGATTTCAATGAAATATTAAATTCATTCGAATAGAGAGGTAAACAGCAAAGTCCGCACTCTTTTACTGACTTTGTGAATATGACTCAAGTTTGTGGTCTCTATGATCTTCCATTTTATGGAAACAATATGTCTTGGATTGGGAAAAGAAGAAGATATATAGTAGAATGCCAACTTGACAGAACCATGGCTAACAAAGAATGAAAATCACTCTTATGTGCCTCTGAAATAAAGTACTTACATCTTATAAAATCTGATCATAGGCCAGTTTTTTTTTATCCGTTCTACATCTGAAACTGGAAAAAGATTATTAAGGTTTAATAAGAGATTCTACGATTATCCTGAATTGATATCAGTACTGGTTAGAATGCAATAAATACATATATAACCCACTAATTCAAAATTTTTAGTGATTTTGCCGTTATTGTAAAACTACGATCAATTAATGTATAGTGATAATTAACAACTTTTAACTCATCGTAGTTGTTGTAGAGACTCTATGAAATCATACAAAAAGAATTTTATACTTTGTCAAACTGGAAAAAAATCATGGACTATAACCCACTAATTCAAAATTTTTAGTGATTTTGAAGTTATTGTAAAACTACGATCAGTTGATGCATAGTGATAATTAATAACTTTTACCTTATTGTAGTTGTTGTAGAGATTCTATAAAATAATACTAAAGGAATTTTATATTTTGTCAAACTGGAAAAAAATTATGGACTATAACCCCTTAATTCAAAATTTTTAGTGATTTTGACGATATTGTAAAACTACGACAAATTAATGCATAATGATAATTAACAACTTTTAACTCATCGTAGTTGTTGTAGAGAATCTATGAAATCATACTAAAGGAATTCCATACTTTGTCAAACTGGAAACAAATCATGGACTATAACCCACTAATTCAAAATTTTTNNNNGACTCTATGAAATCATACTAAAGGAATTTTACACTTTTTCAAACTGGAAAAAAATCAAGGACTATAACCCACCAATTCATATTTTTTAGTAATTTTGACGTTATTGTAAAACTACGATCAATTAATGAATAGTGATAATTAGCAACTTTTAACTCATCGTAGTTGTTGTAGAGACTCTAT
>OVBE01003853.1:0-25379 GCA_900406425.1 Iberis pinnata | reverse complement strand
TCGTCTCATTAATACACGTCAGCGAATTCCTACGTGGCGAATGGCATTCCGATAAATACGTTTTTTGTCACAACGTAATAGAAGGGTACATTGAGCATTTAAAAAATGCAAGTAATAAAAAAAAGATTTGTATGGTTCTAGTCATTTTTACTAAAATATATGGTAGTTAAGCTATCTTCCCTAACTTGACTTTAAACCTAAATACCTACGGATTTCCCTAATGCCTAGTGTTTTTATATTATAGTTTTTAAACCGTTTTTTATTTGCCGTTTTGAATTCGTTATAACAATCTATTATTCTTGCTTTATCCAGATTTAAAGTTAAAACTGAACGTGTACTTTCTGGTCTCTGTGGATTCGATACCTTTGTTATACTACTTTGAACTGCTATCTGCAGTACTAGTTTAGGATTAAATTCTTAACCTATCAACTGACTGCTGCTACATGAGATTTCCAGGGAATACCCAAAGCACGAAAACCACGAAACCCAACGAAATCAATAAGTCGACCTAACGAGGACCAAATCATACCATAAAGAGGTGAGTAATCCATTTCCAACTTCAATTTTTGTGAAACAAAATGCTAAGTCTCTGATATGCAATAACTTCTTCCATATCTACGAACCAAATCCAGTCGATGCTGTCCAAAGAGAACCCCGACAGATTAAATGAACTTTAACCCAATCAACCCATAACGAAGGAGCTGTAATCAAAATTGTCCATAGTAGCTTCAAACCATAAACTTGATTTTCCAGTGAAATTTTTTTGAACCCAAGTCCACCTTCACTCTTTGGATAGCATAAATCATTCCAAGCCACTTTCCGACCATAAAAACGCACTCATCAATCGTTCGTTATCAATTAGGCATTATTCAGGTAACCTGAAAACAGAGCACCAAAATTTGGTAATACTATGAATTACGGAGGCTAGTAATTGCAACTGACCTGCGAATGACAAGAATTTTACCGACCATGATTGTAGTTTTAATCGGATTCGATCAACCAACGGTGCATAATCAGCAGTAGTCATACACTTTGTTGTCAACGGTAAACCAAAATATCGCTTATGTAAAGTTCCCACTGGAATATTGAATTGTGCTGAGATATGAGCCTGCTCGTTTGTGTTAAACCAGAAGAAAAGAATGTAGATTTCAACAGGTTGATTTGAAGGCCCGATATAGCTGCAAATTGGCTGAAGATTTCAAATATAGCACATATTGAAGGGATCGAACCAGATGCGAATACTAAGATGTCATCAGCGAAACATAAATGTGTGATACAAGGATCGACACACGAAGGGTGTAGTCCAATACGACATGTTGTTGCGCCTTTGTCTAGTAAAGAAAGAACATTCATAGCCATGATAGATAGATATGGAGAGAGAGGACATCCCTGCCGGAGTCCCCTTTCACGCTTGAAAAAATACGATAATTCTCCATTCACTTGGATTGAGAACCATTCCGTTGATATGCAAGTTAAAATCCATTTGGTGAAAACTGTAGGAACACCAACAACAGTAAAGAGTGTAGATAAAAAGTTCCATTGCAATTAGTCAAAAGCTTTAGCAAGATCAATTTTTAAAATACATCGAGGTGAATTGGTTTCCTTGTGATAACACTTGACCATTTCTGTAGCGAGTAAGACATTTTCAAGCAAAATTCTATCTTGAACAAAAGTGATTGATTCGTTTTAACAAATCCAGGGAGTATCAACTTTAGTCGATTTGTAAGAAGCTTGGATATCACTTTATAGAGGAGATGACAACATGATATTGGCCGATAATTTGAAATTGCCATTGCATCCTCCTTCTTCGGCACAAGAGCTAAAATTATCATGAAGGAGTTGTGTCAAGCATCTTGTTTCATCCTGATGAAAAAGTACATCATACGTACCAATTCTCTCTATTGATCAAACGAAACAAGATTAACAAGATTAACGCTTATGTTATAAAGAGATAACTTTTCTTATTTTAATGAGTGACTTTATATATAATATTCACACTACAATAGAAATTTGCATTGATAGCATACAATTAGCACTATTATACGTCTTTGAAAGCGTTTTCATAAACGCTATAGCGTTAAATTTTAATGCTATCATATAGTGCTTTACTTTTGGTGCTATCATATGTGATAGTATACAATAGCGTCAATGTATTCGGCACTATAATATAATTTCTTGTATGATAGCGTCCCTTTGAATTGCTATAACATGTCTCCGTTTATGATAGCGTTAATTTTATTTGCTATTGTATATATTTTATATATGTTTTATATTTATAATTTTCTAGTTATTACACATTTTGTTGTTGTTGATATTATTTAATAATGCCTGATTTTATAAAATTTAGAAGAATATATTTTTTCATATAATTCTCTTTCAATTGTGTAAAAGGATATTTTTCACCAACATTTTTTTATGGTTTCATTTTTTGGGTAGAATAACTTGAATTTTGTTTTTTTATTTTTCAACTTTTATATATATTACAAAATTTAGAGAAATGGACACAATTCTATTCAAATGGTATGAACTTCTTTTAAAATGCTTAATTTCACCAAATTTTATTTTTCAATATATACAACCATTTGCATCATTACCAAAGTGGAATTTCACATATAAAAAATTCAGAACTATTGACATAATCTTCAATTTTCAAGACCTTCTATTTTACACTTGTTTATCAGATTTAACGAGTATGCATGTCAAGCCAGGACTTCACTCGTGGGTTCCCCCGGTGACCCTTTGCATCTGAGATCTATAGCCAGATGAAAGAAAAGTGATCAATAGCTCATCCAAGGCGTCGCGTTTAGAACTCAAACCGGCAGCGCGGCTTGCATATAGGATTACGGCGAATCTCTGGCGAGTTCTTCGCTTGAGGACAGTGAAATCGAGGCGTCTTAGCTATACCGAACCGATGGAAGTTCAGATCTATCCTCTCTGATGACGGTGAACTGTCTTTTGTGGCGTTACGATGAAGCGAGAGACGAAAACGACGGTTGACCTACTCCCCCTCCCCGATTACTCTTCTCCTTTCCCCTCGGTGTCTACCCGTGGATGTTTATGCTCTAACTAGCTGGCCATCGGAAGTGGGTTCCGGCGGCATCCGCATCTAAGTGTTGTCGGCGGTAATTTTAGGGTTTTCCTAGGGTTGTTGAGTTAATCTAACTAGGATTAGGATGGTAAACCATGGTTAGGCCAAACCTAGGGTTAGATTTTCTTAAAGTGGGCTTTAAGATTTTAAATATGTATTGGGTTTATGAAGTTTTGGATCTGAGCTGATTTCTGAAAAGTTTTGGTGTTCGCTTATATTTGGTTGTAAGATATATATTTAAATTGAATACCATTTAGCTAAAAAAAACCTACTTTAAAAAATATATATAACGTACGTCTAGTAACAAAAAGAGAGAAAGAAACTCACCACCTTAGAAAAATGGCAATGAAGAAATAGTAAGTGGTTAAAACTTTTAACAATGCACATTCCTATTTGTTTATGGGAGTTGGATTTACAATGTTCAGATTATAAATTTGACTGTGAATTGAATTTTATCGATCTAAATAAGAAAAAATAATCTCAAACCATAGTTAATGATCATCATTCATGTCCGAAGGTGGCAAGAAACTCTCTAAACACAAACCACAAATATTAAAATCAACTTCTTCTATACGCCATTTCTCTTCAATTCGTCTCCTATGGTTAACCGCTCCACCATAACGATAAAGAGTGGTCAAAGTTCGACCACCATGAGCTATGTTGACCGAGTCAACATAATTGTAATCGTCAATGATTGATTCCATGCTTGTCTCCCAAAAAATGCCGTCATTTTTACCCCTACCGGATTTGACTCTAACAAGCTTTGTGTCACCGAACTTTACAAGAAGTCCAGTTCGTTGGCTGAAAAATCCCCACACTGTGTGGTGGATCACCTCTGTGTTGGTTGAACATTGTGCCTTGAGGATATCTGAGGGTGTTTCTAGCTTTAAGACAAAACAGTCTTCGTTGTTTACTGTTTGTTCGCCGATGCATTTTGCGTCTAAGAACATACTTGCTGTGCATCTCGGATCTAGTCCCTGACGTCACATCATCAACATGCAATCAATGCCAAACTTGTCAGCTTCTATGTTTCAAAAGGATATGAAGTAGAAAAGAAAATATTCTTTTGCAAATTGAGTATTTTTATTTTCAATTTTAGAAATTTAGTATTTCTATTTTAATATCAGAAATCAATACATCCATTTTTAATTTACAAAATGGACTATTTAGATTGGTATACAAACAATTAACTATTTACACGAATTATTTATCATCTATATTTTATAAATATTCACGATTTACTACAAGAATTCTCTTGTCACATTTTGATCAACCTACAAATTAATACTTAAATTTTTACATCTACGTAAATTTGGATTTCAATGCAAAATAATTTAGCGATAAACTTTTGACAACTTAACAAATACTATTTCCCAATAAATTATGGGTTTGATCTTTTTTAGTTTAGTTTAATTACTTCATATAAATAAAGTTGTTCATAGATATTTATCAAATACAACATGCAATGGGTACCTGAAAAAAGCGGCGGAGAGGACGAGGAGGGCCACGGTGGGCTTGAGATGGTTGACTAGATGATTGGTTCCAAGCCACCTTGCCGTCACTACCGGCACTTATCTTGAACCCTGAAACAATTAGCTCCAAAAACCAAAGATTTGGATTTTTCTGCCACAAAACAAAGCCTCCGGTCTCGAAATTGCCTTTTCCTAGCCGAACCGGTTTAGTCGTCGTTCCTTCATCCTCTCCGGCAACCATCTCCGATCCTTGCATTCTCACCTGTCCGACGGCATACATGTTTTTCACGGCGTTTAAAGCGGCTGGACCTCCACACGCCGCTACGTATTGTTGCACTATGTACTTAGCCGTTGACGCTTCCTACAAATTTATACTTTCAACTTTAGTTTTCCTTTTATACTTGACAATATAGTGTGTAATAATGGAACTTTAAATTTATTTTTGATCAACTAATATATAAAAAAATTCATACAAAAAAAAGAAAGCTCTATATTTAATTATGCTTATATTATGTTCGGAACATTTGCAATTGACATTTCTTAAAATCTCTTAGAAGAATATATAGCTTTTATTTCCTGAGTATTTGCAATCAACCATATTATTCAGAATATTTGCAATCAACCATATTTTTTATAAGACCGAAAAAATCTTAAATTTTCTCTATAGCTCCCAACTGCCCCAACAAATTTTTCGTGTTTTTTCTCTAGTGAGCTTTAAAACGGAAAAAAATGAAAAATGCAATAAAAAGAAAGACATAATGTTATATATATACGTACGATGGAAGAGTGATTGATGGATCTAGAAAGACAAAACTCAAGAGGAACATGAAATGGAATAAGAGGACTTCCTACGATCTTCAACAACGCCACAAACTCATTATCTGATTTTGATTGCAAATGCATATTCACATTACTCATTGATGACGATGACGCCGGATTTCTGACGTCAGCAGCCACTGCTGCTTTCACGACGGAATGTGCTTTCATAAGATCATGCATGTTCCTCCACCGTCCCGTCGCGTTACTTCCCATTTTTGTAAACATTTCTTCAGGCACTGGAACTTCTAACACCGTCTCTAATCCGTCTTCTCTGTCTAAATTCGGACATAGCTTCCTCATTTTCATTTTATTGATTATCTTAGAGAAAGAGGCGATTTAGGGGTTTTCCTCTTTCTCTAATTCTTTTTAGAGATTGTTAGATTTTAGAGGATCATAATAAGGAATAATTTACTACAAACAAAACTATTCTTGAATTTTATTTTTGTTACCTCGATTGATTTCTGTTGGCCGACTTTTATATATAACTAAGGTGCTCCTTGCTCGTAGCTATCGTGATAACACGATTTTAGGAGAATCCATTTAATCTTGTGACATGCACCAGTTTACGTTTTTATGTATATGATCGGTCACAAACTCACAATCTGTGTATATTATAACTTATAAGATCTATTTTGGGGTCATACATGTCTCTAATTAAATGTTATGTGGTCACTTTTGTAATAAAGTAAAAATTTGAGGCATAAATGTTATGAAATAATTAATTGTAAATACTTTTGGCAATTTCTAGTTTGATGAAGAGCCGAACTAGAAACTGTTTCTCTATAAATAGATGGTTATGGTCCCCAAAGCAACCCTAGCCGAAGATACAGAAATTAAATCTCTGCATCCCATCACCAGAGACTAAAGTCACTTAGAGTTTGCTTTGGAAGATCCATTCCATAATTTAAAAAACCAAAAGCATGGATTCATCAAGTACGCTTCCGCTTAGATTCTTATTCATCAGAAACTGATATGAATTATTGTTTATGAATTTATAAAATTCCAACAATTGGTATCAGAGCCACCATATTCAGTTTCTTTTGATATTAGAAGAATTCTTGGATTTATTTTATTTATATCAGTAAATTCAAATTTTATTTTGCTAGAAAGTTTCATATTGTTGAATCTTATTTTTTTTAATAAGGTTTATGTTTCAAAAATATTCTGGAATTTGTGGTTATGCATGTTTATATTAAGTTGTTCTGAAGTTTAATTTGGACCAATATTTGAATATGATTATGGGAACTTTGTTTAAAGTTTATGTATTTCGTTATAGTTTTTGAAATTTTTACTAAAAAATTCGAAATGCAGATAATAATAATAAATAAATAAAAATCAGCCTTGTTTCAAGGCTGGGCGGCTGCAATTTCTTTATAGGGTTTTAAGAAATACTCTTAGGTTGAAGAAGATGAATTTTTGGACTAGGCCAATTCAGTTTCCAGACCAGTATTTGTTTTAATTTTTGGATTGGAATGGAAACATTGCGCTAAGAATGGAAAAACATGTTTCTCCTTCGGATACCACCAGTGCTGGGTATAGAGTTAATTATGAAAAATGGGAATTATCCAATCACATTGGTCTAATGATCCTTATGGACACCATTCTAGAAACCTTTAGAGGTGGTGAGGAGATCAAAGATTTCAAACATTTCCTTGCTGAAATGGACATGCGCTTCGCAAGAAGAGATAAGGCAGAAATAAGCGTGCTTTTGCATCGCTTTTGTACGATGAGGTACCATGACAAATGAACAATAAGAGAGTACATTTTGGAAATGTCCAAAATTGTTTCAGAACTCAAGACACTTTCCGTATGAAGTGTTCATATTCTTTGTCTTGAACTTTCTTCCTCCTCAGTTCAATCAATTGAAATATAAAACACAGAAAGAGCAATGATTTCTTTATGAGCTCATTGCATATTGTGCGCATGAGGAAGATATTATATAAGAAAAAACTGAAAGTGCTCATATGGTTTACACCTCTAAGGGTCAGGGAAAAAAAAGAAACATGAGGTCGTTAAGAATGAAGCTGCTAATGGTCCAAGCCAAAAGAAGCAGGCTAAAGGTGAGGATACCTGTTTCTTTTGCAGGAAGGCTGGACACCTAAAAAGGGACTGCCAAAAGTACCACACTTGACGTGTAAAGAAGGTTATGTTCTTAGCTATGGTCTGTTCTGAGGTCAATTTAGGTGATGTACCCATAAGCACTTGGTGGTTAGACTCAGGTGCTACTACTAACATCAGTGTTTCGCTACAGGATTGCCTGAGCTACTGAAAACTAACTGATGCTAAAAGATGCATTCATGTGGCTAATGGTATTTCGATATATGTGGAGGCAATCACATTATAGACTGTTTTTTTAGTTCTAGTCGTTGTTGGATTTAAAAGACACTTTTGTTGTACCGTCTTTTAGATGGAATCTAGTCTCCGGTTCTTATTTAAACAGATCATCTTATTCCTGTCTAAATGAGAATGGAGTAGCTACTTTGTCTTTAAATTCAAACTTTGTTAGAACCAATAAATTTAGGATAATCACAGTCTTCATTTGCTTGACATTATAAATTATAAAGCTGAAAATTTAAGTGTCGAATCAAGAGGTACTAAACGAAAATTTGAGAATGCAAATTTGGGAACTCTATGGCACAAGCACCTAGGTCATATCTCTACAAATAGAGTTGAGCAACTTGTGTCATAAGGTATATTGTGTTCAGTTGACTTCACAAGTTTTGATGTCTGTATAGATTTCATTTAAGGAAAACAGACCATAAGTAAGAAATTATGTGCATATAGAGCTACGGATGTCCTTGAGTTTATACATACAAATATTTGTGGACTGTTTTTGACTCCATCTTGGAATGATCAACAATACTTTATATCATTCATTGACGATTATTTTTGATATGCATACCTATTTTTTATTCATGAAAAATAAGAGTCCTTGGACGTTTTCATAAAATTTAAGGTTGAGGTTGGGAATCAATTCAACTACGGTCGATATGACAGTTCAGGAAAATATCATCCATGACCATTTGCCAGATACCTAGAGGAGTGTGGTATTGTACCTCAATACACAATGCCTGGGTATCCCAGCATGAATGGTGTATCTGAAAGAAGAAACTGCACTCTTAAAGACATGGTAAGGAATATGATTAGTCATTCTACCTTACCTGAATCACTCTGTGGAAAGGCATTAAAGACTGAACCTTATATTCTTAATAGATTACCAACTAAAGCAACTGCAAAAACTCCTTATGAGCTTTGGACTGGACGAAAACCCAGTCTAAAGAATTTTCACATATGGGGATGTCCATCTAAAGCTAGGTCTTACAGGCCATATGAAGAAAAATTGGACTCCAAAACTGTGAGCAGTTACTTTGTTGGGTATGTCGAACGATTTAAAGGCTATAAATTTTATGATCACACTCTAAAGAATATTTTTGAGACGAAAATGGCTAAATTCTTTGAGGATATTAAATTTGGGGGAGAAATAAAGTTAGAGATATCATATTTGAGGAAGAATCGGCTTTAGTGCAAATATAATTTCATATTGTTGCTTTTGACAGAGAAAATTTAGAACCTCGAGTTGATAATGAAGTTCTTTCTCCAACTCAAGATGTTGATAATATCCAACATGAAGGTTTAGAACCTCAAGTTGATGATATCCAACATGATGGTCAAATTCAAAATCCTCAAGAAGTGGTGTCGCAAGATCATGTTGCTTTGGGACGATCCACTAGGGTAAGAAGAAACGCTATTTCATATGATTATATAGTATTTCTAATGGAACATGAGGAAAATCAAACTCTTGTGGAAGATGATCCTATCAACTTCCGTCAGGCTATGAGTTGTTCTATTTCAGAAAAGTAAATTGAAGCAATGAAAGAAAAGTATCAGTCAATGCTAGACAATAAATTTTGGGACATTGTCCTGTTACCAGAAGGAAAGAAACCCATTAGTTGCAAATGCGTATTTAAAACTGAGAGGGATTCATATGGTAATGTGGAAATGTATAAAGTTTGTCTAGTGGCAAAACACTATATTCATAAAGAAGGTATTGACTATAACGAGACATTTTATCCAGTTTCTTGAAAGGACTCTTTTAAGACAATTATGTCCCCTGTTACACATTATGATTTAGAACTTCATCAGATGGATGTCAAAACAGCATTTCTTAACGGAGATATTGATGAAAAAACTTATATGGAGTAACCCGAAAACTTTGCCTTATGTGATGCAAATAAAATGGTTTGCAAATTGACAAAATCCACCTATGGGCTAAAATAGGTGTCTCATCAATGGTACCACAAATTTCATAAGATTATCATCTCATTTGGTTTTGAGGTGAATTTGGTTGAAGATTGTGTGTATCAAAAGTTCAGTGGGAGCAAGTGTATTTTCCTGGTTTTATATATCAACGACATACTATTGACCACTAACAATATGAGCATGCTGGTTGAAACCAAGAAATTTCTTAAGGAAAATTTTAAGATAAAAGATCTTGATGAGGCATATTTTGTCTTAGGAATCGAAATTCATCGAGATCGTTCTCGAGGAATTCTTGGATTGTCACAAAAGAGATATATTGATAAAGTACTTAAGAGATTTGACATGCAGGATTGCAAACCAGGAGATACTTCAGTTGCTAAGGGAGAAAAATTTTATCTCGATAAGTGCCCTAAAGGAAATTTGAAAATTCAAGAAATGCAGAAGATCCCTCATGCATCTGCAGTAGGGAGTCTAGTGTATGCTCAAGTTTATACGCGTCCAGATATTGCGTACATTGTTGAAGTTTTGGGTAGATACTTAAGCAATTCAGATTAGGACCATTAAACAGCCAAAATAGTCATAAGGTATCTAAAGAGAACAAAGAGTATATACTCACCTATCATTAATTATATATATAGGAGATCATTAGGTTATCTGATAATGATTTTAAAGAAATTTGGCTGGATAAATTTGGCTAGATATTTTATCACACGACTGCAAATTCTGTAAGAATTGAAAGACCATTAAAGTTGTATTGTGACAATAAGGTAGTCGTTTGGTACTCCGATAATAATAGGAGTTCAGTAAAGTCTAAATATGTCGACTTACAATGCCGAGTTAAGGAAGGGTACAAAGTGGTCAGGTTTTCATAGAATACTTAAGGACAAACTCCATTAGTATAGTTCCTCAAACGAATGCGCATTTTGGTGTTTGAGGATAATATACGATTTAGTGGGAGTTGTCATTCGGTTTCGGGTTCTTTGTTATTTGGATGTGTTTTACACATGTTTAAGTTTCGGCTTACACTTTGTACAATAAAGTTAAGAGATCTCATTAAAGTAGGACCAGTTGAAAATCAACATGTACAGATCACATTTCATGTGGTTTTCATGCCACATATTCCATAATTGATCTATATTATTTAGCTATGTTGATTTACGTGACTATGGAAAGTTTAGTTATGATTGATATAACAAAAACCACTATGATCCTAAGTTGATATGGTTAATAAACGAGTTTGTTTATGCCTTGAAAATAATGACAATATTGAGCTTAGTAAGGTTTAACATTTTTTCAGAATACATATATGACCCAGTGAGAGATTGTAAGATCTATCTTGGGATCACACATGTATATAATAAGGTGTTAGAGTAATAAATCAAATATTATATGGTCACTTTTGTAATAAAGTAAAGACTTGAGGCATAAGTGTTATGAAATAATTAATTGTAGTAGATACCTTTGGCAATTTCTAGTTTAATAAGAGCCAAACTAGAAATTGATTCTCTATAAATAGAGGGTTATGGTCCACCAGAGGTCTAAAGTCACTTTAGATTTGCTTTGGAAAATCCATTCTCTAATTTAAAAAACCCAAAAACATAGGTTCATCATATACACTTCCGCTTAAATTTTGTTCATCACATAATAATATGAATTATTGTTTATGGATTTATAAAATCTCAAACATAACGCACATACGATTATGTGTCTATATGGATATGCATTATGTGTGGTCGTGTTTCGTATAAAAATATATATTTTTTAATATATATTTTATTCATTAGATTGAACCAAAAAATAGCCCAGGATTACAAATTCAGCCCAGTATAAGCACAAACCCTAAATTCCCTAAACCCAACAATCTCAGAGGACTTCTGAGGCCCAATTAGGCCCGCTACATAAAAAAACCCTAAAGCCCAACATAGAATTAGGAGAACCCTAATCCTAAACCGGCGCCGTCAAGCTGCGGAACCACCACGCTCAGACGGTGGCTCGGCGCCGGAAACCGAAGCAGAGCTGCCACTTTTGCCCACGAAGAACCTGATGAGACGAGGAGGAGGAAGATGGTCTTGAAAGTCGCTGCAGCCTGAGATCTCGAGACGGGAGTAGTTTTCCGGCGAGAAGAGAAGCTGGCTTCACCGTCGTCCGATGTCGAGACATCGCGTTTCCCAGCAGCCCTGCTTCTCAAGATCTACCGGGAGAACGCGAAACCTCTGCACCCTCTGAAGACGAAATCCTAATCGCCTTGAGATTTCCGCGCCGTTCCCTTGCCGTCCTCCGAGCTCCTCCGCTACAAGCAATCTGGCCGAAAAGCTATGTCGGGGAGCAGCTTCAAGTCTTCACAGATCCGCCGTGAGATTGCAAAGAAAAGAAAGATTTAGAACTTGTACCTGTTGGGAGAAAATGATTTTCCGAAGGGCTCGCCGGCGTTGGCTCGCACCGACGAGCCCGGCGAGTAAAACCGAGGTTGTGGCTCCGACTGAGAGAGAAAGCTCACCTCCTCCCGCTCGCTCCACAAGTCTCTGAATTCAGATCTGTCCGAGAAAGGGAGGTTCATGTGTTTCGTATAAATACGTGGAGACTTTATACTAGTTGAGGAATAATATCTAATATATGCAATCGGAGTGGTTGAGCAGAAGACCAATGTTTATCGATCGAGTATCTTATCTTTGGAAGTAATAATTGTTATTGGTTCAATTTAAAACATACGGTTGTACTTAAATTATGATTTGTTTTAATCGTTGACCAGAATTACGTAATCAACAATTGTTTCAGGTGGGAAAATTAAGAAAAAAAGAACTTAGATCACAATTTTTTGTTGATCGTATGGTTGACAATTAAATCATGGAATGCTTTCAATTTCTTCTTATCTAGTAATCTAAATATAAAATATGTTTAGATAATTTAACTTGAATTAATTATATATATTTTGTATTCTAAACTTTTTGAGCAATTCCATAATATATAAAAATTAGGTTTTAGCTTCAGAAAAATCATTAACCACTATATATTAAAATAACAAGATAAAATGTCCGTGTGATATGCGGAAATGAATAAAGTATCTTATTATAAAGTGGACATGTAAACATTTTTAAATATATTTACAATTAAAAATGAACAAAGTATCTTATTATATAAAGTTTATGTGTATCTTTTATTTTTAATTTTTTATGTGCTCTATGTTTTTTAAATGGTTGAAAAATTTAATGAATTTATATTTGAAAATTTTATATCTACTTTTTACATGCTATATTTTTTAAAATTGGTTATACTTGTTCAGTTTCAAGTTAAATATAACACATATCATCGTCTGTTAAGTCATAATTAGTACATGTTTTACTTTATATAATTAAATATCTTCTTCTTCCCTTCTTTTTTCTTGAATTTTTTTCTATCATCGATTTTTTATAATCATTATTGTTGTTATTGTTATCGTCGTGGTTGCTTGTCATTTCTTTATCTATTTAGTTTACATTCTATGCTTGAATAGATATTTTATTGTATGTTAATAAAACAGTTTAACATAAGGCCTAATTTTGCTCTCCAAAAAAGTGTCGTCAGAGATCTTCGTCAAACACTTTCAATCTCGAGCCTCCGTCTTGTCCGGTAGCCGGCGGCTCACACAACATCGGAACTGGACCTCTTGCTTTTCGTTTTGGTTTTTATTAGGTCTCCGGCAGTTCCATGTAGTCGTCGGCTTTCTTTGGAGTTCTTTCTCTTCGCTAGAGCTTTCACTTCTTCCCGATCTCTGCTTCTCACGGCTTCGATCTTGGTCCCTCTCGGTGGTTTGTTCTCGGCGCGGAGGCTTAGACCTCGGCTACTTCGTCACCTTGCACTTTTCCTGTTGTGTCCCGGGTTCGGCCTCTTGGTTGCTTCCTCTCAGGTTAGATCGATTTGTGCCTCGGTCTACTGGTTTTCTCTGTTAGGATGATTTTCGTTGGTCTGAGTTATGGGTTTTGTTTTTGGCTTTTGTGTGTTTTGAGCTCGCTGCGGGGTCTGGCTTCGTTTTGTTTTCGTCTCGTCTTAGGGTTTTTTTGCGGAGTTTTTCCAAGAGAATGATTGGGATGGATAGCCTATGGTCTTCACCAGGAATTTTCGGCCAGCTCTGCTCCTCTCTTTTCTCTCTGTTGGCGGAGCTCAATGTCCTTCGGTTTGGTGCTTTTCTTTCACAGTGGATTCCATTGCTCGGTCTTTGTCGTTGCCTCTTCTATCTTCAATGCTTTCGTTCCTCGAGTGGTTACTTGGATCGCCAGTTGTTGGGACTTCCAAGGAGTTGTTTCTCCGTCTGGTCAGTACGTTGGGTGCTTCTAGTGGTGCGCCATCATTCTCTTCCTGGCACAACTTCCGTGCTTCAGCAGCTTTATCCTTCTCTGGTTCTTTGTTCTGTTTAATCAGTCGCTCGGGTCTTCTGGATCTGCTGCTTTTGCTAGTTCCTTTATTGTTAAGTTTGGTTTTGTTTTCTTTCTTGATTTGCCTAATTTGGCCTTTAACTATGAGTTATCTCTTCTTCGTCGGGCTTTCGAAATTTTTGAAAAAAAATTATTGTATGTTTGTATTGTAAATAGTTGTATTATAATTTTATTAGTTTTGTTGTGCATTATGAATGAAGCTTTATAATTGCTTTGAGTTGAAATATTTGTATGGATCTATATTAAAAATATATATTGACAAAATTACAATTCTTTATACACTCCATATACCCGAAATACTTGACATAACCAAATACACGAAATACACAAAATATATGAAATAATCGAACAAAATCAAAACATTGATTTAGTTTAATTGATTTTGGTTTAATTTTTAATACATAACTAAGGGAAAAATGCCCTTTTAATCTCGAATTTTCAAGTTTTGGCCAAAAAAATCTTGAACTTTATATGATCCATTTTAATCTCCAATTTTATAACTGAAACGTTTTTAATATCAGTCTTTACATTGACTTGACCATTTTAGACTTACTGTTAGTCAACAGTTGATCTGATTTAACATTGTTAAACCATGTCCATTGGAATTTTTTAAGCACTTCTTAAGGATTTCTTGAGAATAAAATCAAATAAAGTTGAAAAGAAAGGAAAAGCATTAACACACGATTCTTATTTTGGACATTTTAGATATGTTTCTTAAGTGACATGTGTCACTGCCGAAAGCTCTGACCCTTTTGCAAAATTTCTTTTGATACGTTTCTTGATCATAGGCTTTTGTATAATCAATTAGGATTCGTTGGTATATGATGTTTTTTTTATAATATGTATGATGTTTGTTTGTATATACATATGATGTTTTTGTTTATGATGTTGATTCGTTGCTATTAGATACGTTTGATGAAGATCATCCAATTCACTTCAAACATCCGAATATCTCATCTTCTTTGGGAAGAAGATTTGCAGGTAAAGTGGTTTCAACATTTGTGAGAGGGAATTTGGGAAGAAGATTGTCATTGTTTTTGTAAGAAAAAAAATTGTGATTATTTTTGTATTAAGAACCAAGGAATTCTTCACCAATGGAGGGCTTTTCAATTTTTAAGATTCTTAAGGTTCTTAAATCCAAAAATAAAAATAAAAGCAAATAAACACTAGTTAAGATACTAAATCAAGTATCTCTAATGGAGATGCTCTTAGAAATGTGTTAAAAAATGATACACACTAAACACGATCAACACAATGAACAATGAATCAATGTTCTTTTAACAAACACAAATTCAACAACTCACCAACAAAGAGTATGAAATTGAGAAACAACTCTTAGATTGATGAATCAGATTACAAAAGAACTCATAGATAGATTCAGAAAAGAGATTTCATTCGAAAATTGATCAAGATTGCAAAAATGAATCATTCAATCTCCTAATATACGAATTCCTCTGCTTCTGATCTATTTCACTATGTTATTTCAGGTATAACAGACTGTAACTCCTCCACTTAATAGCCTCCACGTGTCACTTTGACTTCACTTTATTATCTATATCGAATCCTCCCTTTTTAGTCAACCTTGTCCTCAAGGTTTAAAATCAGGAAACCTTTGTATCAAATCAAACAAGAATTCCCAAGAAGCTTCATCTCTTGGTCTGTTTTTCCACTGAATCAAGACCATAGTTGATGCAGCATTTTGTCTCTTGACCATCTTCCTCTCCAATACCAACTCAGGCTCCTTAATCAGCACATCAGACAATATGGAAGGCAACTCAGTTGAGACTAAACACGGCCAATTAAAATCTTTAGCTGAGAAACATAAAACACTGGATGCACCTTCGAGTCTGCAGGCAACTAAAGTTTATAAGCCACAGCTCCACACTTATCAATTATCTTATAAGGACCATAAAACTTGGGAGCCAACTTCTGATTCAGTCTCAAAACCACATGATGTTGTCTATAAGGTTGTAATTTGACATAAAAAAATCACCAATGTCAAATTCCCTCTCTGTACGGTGCAAATCAACATTTTGCTTCATTCTATGATGTGCATGCAGTAAATGAAAGCGCAAGATTAACAACATTTGTTCTCTTTCCTGTAAAATTCGAGCTACCACTTCAACCTTTGCTTCACCAGGTAAATATGGAAAGTGGACAGGTGGTGGTTGACCATAAACCAACTCAAAAGGTGTAGTTTGAGCAGCAAAATTGGAAATTGGTATTATACCAATACTTTGCTAAAGACAACCATTTGAACCATAAATGTGGCCTATCGCTGCACATACAACGAAGATAGGTCTCTAAACATCTGTTAACCACCTCAGTTTGGCCGTCACTCTGAGAATGATAAGCTGAAGAATATTTCAAATTTGTATCCTGCAGAGAGAAGAGCTCACGCCAAAAATCACTGAGGAAAATTGAGTCTCTGTCACTTACTATAGACTGTGGGAAACCATGATTCTTGAAAACATTATCCAAGTAAGTTTGAGCCACTGAAGAAGCAGAATAAGGATGTGTAAGAGCCATAAAATGAGCAGCTTTACTCAATCTATCAACCACAACCAATATAACACTTTTGCCAAATGATAATGGCAACCCATCAATAAAATCCATGGAAACTTCAGTCCAAATTGCTGCTAGGATAGGTAGTGGCTGCAACAAGCCAGGAGAAGCTGTTGTTTCATACTTGCATTGTTGACAAACATGGCAATTGCGCAAATAAGACTGAATATCTTTTGCCATTCCCTTCCAATAGAACATGATCTTAACTCTATGTAAAGTAACATCTCGTCCAGAGTGACCATCCACACCTGAGCTATCTAACCAATGTAGAACTTTTTCTTTGAGAGTAGGATCATTAGGCACCACAATCTTGCTTTTTCTCCTCAATATATCCCGAGACCAACTGAAATGTTTATGCAATGTAGCAGACTGTTGTACCTCCTCAATCAACTGTTTTAAGTGACTATCTTGAGTATAACCAAGTTGTATTTGTTGCAAAAGATCACATTCCAATACTATTAAAGCCATATGTAATATCTCAAATCCTTCAACCCTTGACAAAGCTTTCTTTCCCTTGTTTATATTGTATCTCATAATAAAATTCAAGAAGTTTTGGTAGCCACTGTTGTTGAATAGGTGTATTTAGCCTCTGTTTCAACAAATATTTGAGGCTGCGTTGATCAATCTTAATCACAAAATGTCCCATAAGTAAGTAATGCCTCCACTTCTGCAAAGCAAATACCACAGCTAACAATTCTTTCTTATAAATGGAGAGATGTAATTGCTTTCCTTTGAGATGCCTACTAATGTAAGCTAAAGGATGCCATTCCTGCATCAACACTACTCCAATGCCATTGCCACAAGCATCAATCTCTACAACAAATGGTTTGTCAAAGATGGGTAAAGCCAATACTGGTGCTTCACACATAGCTGACTTCAGAGTTTGAAATGCAGACTATGCATCATTGGACCATTCAAAAGCATCACATTTTGTTAAATCTGTTAATGGTTCAGCTATTGAGCCAAAACCTCTGACAGACCTCCTGTAATAGTCTGCTAACCCCAAAAATTATCTCAATTGTTTGACATTTTGAGGTTGAGGCCATCTTGCTTGGATATGTTGATATGCCTTTTTCCTCAATGAAATGGCTCAAATATTCAACTCTCCTTGTAGCAAAAGCACATTTACTTCGTTTAGAAAACAAGTGATTACTTCTCATAGCTTCAAACACTTCGGCTAGATGATGTATATGATCTTCTATTGAAGGACTGTATATCAAAATATCATCAAAAAATATGAGAACAAATTTCCTCAAAAATTTCCTGAAAATAGTTCATCAGATGTTGGAATGTGGTTGGGGTATTAGTAAGGCCAAAATGCATCACTAAATATTCATAGTGCCCACTGTGATTTTTAAAAACATTCTTGTTTATGTCTTGTGGATCCATTGTAATTTGATGATAGTCTGCTCTTAAGTCAATCTTTGAATAAATCTTTGATCCTCCAAATTCATCCATTAAGTCTTCAATCAGTGGAATTGGAAACATGTCCTTCACAGTCATATTATTGAGACCTCTCTAATCAACACATAAACGCCAAATGCCATCCTTCTTCTTAACCAAAACCATTGGAGAAGCATAAGAGCTTGAATTGTTTTGAATTGTACCATTGTCCAATAAATCTTGAACCATTTTATCAATCTCATTCTTTTGGTGAACTGCATAACGATATAGACGTTGGTTGATTGGATTTGAGCCTTCTAACAAGGGGATTTTGTGGTTATGATTATCCCTGAATGGAGGTAAAACTGTTGGTTCTTCAAAAATGTCTTGAAACTGTTCAATTCGTCTTTCAATTGCAGGTTGTTCTTCTCTTGTTTCAGCTGTAAGTGCCATTGAGCATAAAGTGATTGTCTCCTCTGATGATATTTCCATTGTATATAACATTGATATTTGAGCATCATTCTGATGTAGTCTAATCTTATTGGCTTTAACTTCACGTACTGATCCTTGTTTAATGCCATGTAACACCACTTTATGATTATTCCACCTGAATTTCATCTCAAGCTTCTTGAAATCCCAAGTAATGGGTCCTAATGTCTGCAACCATTGGATACCAAGTACCATATCATTAACCCCCCCCCCCCAAGGTATGACCATGAATTCAGCAGAGAATTGGTTGTCCTGAAACTGCCAATGTAGCTCATCAATTTTTCCTTTTACTCCCAATTTCCTTCCATCAGCTACTGCAACTCTTGTTAAACCAGCTGAATCCATTCTACATCCCAATTTATCAGCTATTTTGCAATCCACAAAATTATGAGTTGAACCAGAATCTACCAATATGTATAGCAATATCTTCCCATAAGTGCCTCTAATACGCATTGTACTGTAATCAGTTATCCCTTCTACTGCATTAACAAATATTTGTGCAATATCAATTTCAGATTCTGATTCCACCTCTTCTATATCAGATTCATCCTCCTCACTTGTGTTCAACGAATAAAGTTGCTTTGTTTTGTGTTTCTGAACATAATGTTCAGGTGTAAACTTCTCATCACAGCAGTAACATAATCTTTTTGAACGCCTTTCACTCATCTCCTCTTTTGATAAGAATGGTCTTGGTTCTTTGTTGCCAACTAAGTGCTTATTGTCATTCTTAAAATCTTGATCTCTCTTTTGGCCAAGTATCCCTTTACTGTTAGCATTGTAAAAAGGTTTCGTACCTGAAGAATTCCATCCTGAAGAAACTTGTTTCTTTGGATGTGCCTTCTCATAAAGTCTTCCAAGTAAGAAACATTGTCTTACAGAGTGTGGTTGGAACATTCGAATGTGCATGTGAGTGTCATTATGCAACCCTGCAAGATATGCACTGACTAGATAGTCTTCTGATAGATTTAATCTTGTTTTAATCTGTTCAAATCTTCCATGATATTCCATTATCCATTTCTTGTAACTGTTTCAATTCAGCTATTGGATCATCCAGGATTTCAGCAAACCGTTCTTTAAACAGCATTTTATATTCATACCAATCATAATAGTTTGCAACACCTTCATCATTCTGCATTATTGATTGATGCCAAGTAGCTGCATTGTCAATATCTATTTTTGATTCCTCAGGTGTAAGATCTATTGTAAAGAATATTTCAGCTTTGAACAACCATTCTTTCACCTTATCACCATTAAACCTAGGAAAATCAACGCGTCCTAATCTAGTAATTCCAGAGTAATGAGAAGAATTGTTTACTCTTCTATTGCAATTCGCACTAGGTGGAGAATTCGAACGATGATTTCTTCCTGTTTCTTGATTTGAATTATGCGATTGTTTTAGGCTAAATGCTTCGAGAAGTTTTGAAATTGTTTGTTCAAATCTTGCATCTCGATCAGCAAATTGCTTTGCAATCAGTTCACTCTGAGCTGCAATGGAAGCTTCAAGTAACAGAACTTTTGAGCCGATAGAATCTTTTGTTTCCTTCGCCATTGCTTCTTTTCGTGAAGTTTGATCTCTCGTTTCGATGATTGACATGGATTTCGAGGATAGCTGAGCAATCTGATACCTTTGATACACACTAAACACGATCAACATAATGAACAATGAATTAATGTTCTTTTAACAAACACAGATTCAGCAACTCACGAACAAAGAGTATAAAATTGAGAAATAACTCTTACATTGATGAGTCAGATTACAAAAGAACTCAAAGATAGATTCAGAAAAGAGATTTCATTCGAAAGCAAGATTACACAAATGAATCATTCAATCTCCTAATATACAAATTCTTCTGCTTCTGCTCTGTTTCACTCTGTTATTTCAGTTATAATAGACTGTAACTCCTCCACTTAATAGCCTCCACGTGTCACTTGGACTTCACTTTATTAGCTATATCAAAAAAAAAAAATCTTTAATGACTTTCTTTCTTGTGTTTCCTTGCCACTAGCATTCTTCTGCGTTTCTTCTCTACTGAATGCATATGTTGTCTTTTGGAGAGAATCAGTCCTATTTTGTACCTTCACAGTGACTTTTGTACCTTCTTCCCCATCTTTAAAACCAAAAACACCAAAGCCTGTGGAATAGATAAGCTAAGAATAAAAGACTTGCACAAAAGGGAGCAGATAGTAATACTTCTTGACACGATTTCTCAAATAAAGTGATTCCAAAGAAGAGTTACATAACCCAAAATAGGTTTCAGCAGATTAACTCCAAACCCTACAAAGAAACTAAATGCATTGAATCTATTCTACAACAATTTAAGTGAAACTCCAATAGAAGTCTAATATTCAAAGCAAAAGGGCATCACACTAGTTCTGAAGATTCATTGCATTTATAAAATGAAGGGAAGCTAAACTACCCAAAATTATAATACTTTCTAGGAAAAACATAAAATCAAAGGAATCCATAACCACACTGTAACTCGAAGAAATCCAAAAACTCATAATGATATGGAGTTAGGTCGCTCTCTCTCGAACCTCAAATACGTATGTTTATCAGCTAAACTGTAGGATAAGGGCCTACCGCCCCAAGCCAAATAGGACCGAGCCCACCTCCAAAGCCCATCGACGCGCGGCCCGTTTTATAAAGTTGACGAGGCGCGTGGGACTGCCGCTGGAACAGTGCACCTAACCACTTCTAACTCGGCGAATAGTGACCTACGGGCTGACTCACCGGAGGAACAGGAGGCCTAACCAACTGTCCTACATAGGCGAATGATGACAAAACGAGTGTAAATAAGGGATGAACCCAAAGTGAAAAGGGGTTGGCATTTATAGAGAGAGAAAGCTGTAGAGAGAATTAGAGTAATCTTTCGACGACCTGAAAACTTTTGTTAATCATTTAAGCGCATTGGCTCTGTCGGCGCGCTTCTCTCTATTTCACTTGTAATTCCCTTTATCAAATATGAACCTAAATCTAGGATCGACGACCCTAGATTCAACAATTGGTGACTCCACTGGGGAATCATTTGATAAAGAAAACCACCTTTCAACAACGCACCAGGAATATGGCTACTACAAGCAACATAGATGATTACGTCCATGTCAAAGATATTACGCACCTAGATGGTCAAAACGTCGAAGCCGCCGACCCTAAGACGCCGACTGGACCACTGAATAGAATCCCAGGAATGCTCACACAGGAAGAGACGAACCGGACGCTAATGCGTCGACTAGAAGAGCAAGAAAACGAATCTTACCAACTAAGAAGAAAAATCGAAGCAGTAATGACGGCGAGCCTGTGAAGAGCCGAGCTAGAAGTCTTGAACCGAAACCTCTTCGTATCGAAGGACGCATCAACACCAATCACAAAAACCCAGCAGGATCGTGGCTCGGATCTCCGTGAAGAACCAATGACGCACTGCAACCTCTCAAGCCCGAACGATGAAATAAAGGCATTAAAGGCCCAGTTGCGAGAGATGAGCTCGCTGGTCCATAAGGCGACCAGCTCGGCCCCAAAAATTGAGTGAGTCGTCGAAGAAACTGAGCGAACTCCATTCACCAGGAGGATAACAGAAACCAAAATAAAGGATACCGCGAAGATCAAATTCTTGATGTTCGAAGGAAACATCGACCCGACTCATTACATGACAGCTTTCACCATCACGATGGGACGCGCCCAATTCACCAATGAAGAAAGGGATGCCGGACTCTGCCAGTTGTTCGTGGAAAACCTGGGCGGTGCTGCGCTCTCCTGGTTCTCCCACCTAAAAGCTAGGTCCATCGATAACTTCCAGTAGCTGTTGACGGCCTTCATCAAACACTACTCCATGTTCATGGAGAAGAAAACATCGACCGCCGTCCTGTGGTCACTAAGTTAGGGTCCACGCTAATCCCTCAAAATGTTTGTAGAACGGTACAAAGAGGTAGTTTCAAAGGTAGCAATCTCTGATGAAGCCGCCATCACCACACTAAGAAACGCCCTACGGTACGAATCGAGGTTCTGCGAAGAACTGTTATTGAATCAACCTTAGATGTTAGAAGACGCCTTGCATAGGGCCAATCGTTTTATCGAGATGGAAGAAGAGAAGGCCGCAATGGCTCGAAAGCACACCAAGGCTTACCATAAAAAGGAGAAAGAAGAACAAGTCGAGCCACGCCAGTTGCACGAAAGCCACGCAAAGCAGGACAAAGGAAATCGAAACACAAACTACCTCGTCGAAGAGTGCAAGCCGCCGACGTATCAGAGGCGAGACGACGACAAAAATGCCTACTGCGAATTTCACAATCAGCAAGGGCACATCACGGTTGATTGTCGGCATTTGAAGAACACACTACTCAAGAAGTACCAAGAGAACCGAGGGTGCGACAGGCAAAGACGACCTAACAAATATCCGCCGCGAAATTATAGGGAACGTTCGCAGAATTGTCCCCCAAACCAAGATCGTGAAGAAAAGGGGAGACCGCAGAGACATGAACCAATCCGGTTCACCACCGATGATCTGATCGGACTCGATAGCATACAAAAGGATTTCATCCTCGTCGAACTCATCATCGGAGACTGCGAGGTAACAAGGATCCTCGTCGACACTGGCAGCTCCGTAAACATAATCTTAAAAAGCACCCTCCAGAAAATGGAGAGCCGCGAAGAAGCCATCAAAGGGACCACGCAGTCGCTCACCGGATTTAGTGTCAACTCAGTTGAGACTATTGGTACCATAAAACTCCCAGTAAGAGCCAGAGGAAGCATCACTACTATCAAATTTCAGCTAGTCGACGAACATCCAATCTTCAACGCTATCCTGGGAACCCCGTGGCTCGCAGCAACCAAGGCGGCAGTCTCAATCTTTCACCACTACGTCAAAATCCCAACAACGAGAGGAAAATTCACCCTCATAAGTAACCAAAGAGCGGCAAGAACATGCTTCATCGCCGAGCATAAAGCCCGCAAAAGCGCGGAATTATAGCAGTTACAGTTGGGACGCTGTGAGAGACTCGACGTCCCTAAAGAGCGAGGGGATCTACACTACGAAACCATCAATCAAGTCAACATAGATGCACAGAGTCCTGATCGATGCGTCGGCATCAGCCATGAGCTCGACGATATGATATGAGCCGAGCTGATCGCTTTCATCAAAGAAAACTCCAACTCCTTCTCTTGGTAACTAGAATCCATGACGGGCATTGACCCCAATATAATGTGCCACAAGCTAAACGTCGACCCACCATTCAAATCGATTAGAAAAAAGCGCCACAAATTAGGTCCAGAACGAGCGTAGGCGGTAAACGACAAGGTAGAAAAGCTACTGCGTGTCGGGTCCATTACTGAAGTCAAATACCTAGAATGGATGACAAATCCCGTCGTCGTAAAAAAGAAGAATGGAAAATGGCAAGTCTGCGTCGACTTCACGGATCTGAACAAATCTTGTCCAAAAGATAGCTACCCACTGCCGCACATTGATCGCCTCGTCGAGGTGACCGCCGGGAACAAGCTACTCTCATTCATGGACGCCTTTTCAGGCTACAATCAAATAGCAATGCATCTCCACAATAGAGAGATAACAACCTTCATCACTGATAAAGGGACGTACTGCTACCGAGTTTTGTCGTTCGGAATCAAAAACGCAGGCGCGATGTATTAGAGATTAGTCAACCGGATGTGCGTCGACCTACTAGGCACGTCAATGAAGGTGTACATCGACGACATGCTCGCCAAGTCCAGGTCCAAAATGGATCTCATTGAACATCTTCGCTCCTGCTTTGGCATCCTCAATCAATACGAAATGAAACTCAACCCCACCAAGTGCACGTTCGGCATAACCTCTAGCGAGTTCCTCGGCTACATCGTCACTCAAAGAGGAATAGAGGCGAACCCGAAATTGATCAAATCCCTCATCGACCTTCCCTCGCCGAAGAGTACGCGCGAAGTCCAGCGCCTGACAGGACGGGTCGTAGCGCTCAACAGATTCATCTCAAGGTTGACCGACAGATGTTTGCCCTTTTATCAATTATTGCACGGTAATAAGAGATTCGACTGGGACGAGAAATGCGAGCAAGCATTCAAGGATTTGAAAGAGTATTTTTCACGCCGCCTATACTGGCAAAACCCAAAGACGGCAAGACCCTTTACCTCTACATATCGGTATCCACAACGGCGGTCAGCGGCGTGCTCGTCAGACAGGATCACGGTGAGCGGCGGCCGATATTCTATACTAGTAAAACCTTTAACGGCGCGGAGATCCGGTACCCCACCTTAGAGAAGTTGGCTTACGCTGTCGTTATTGCCGCCAGGAAATTGTGACCCTACTTTCAGTCGCACTCAATTGCGTTCTTGATGGCCCAACCCCTACGCACCATATTACACAACCCAAGCTAGTCGGGAAGGATGGCTTAGTGGGCTATCGAACTTAGCGAGTATGACATTGACTTCAGAGGGCAAACAAGCGCGAAATCTCAAGTGTTAGTAGATTTCATCACCGAGCTTCCACCAGAGTTAATCGAGGGCGCCGAAGTACCTCAAATATAGACATTACACGTTGACGGGTCCAATTTTTCGGGAGGATCAGGGGTCAGAATACGTCTAGAATCCCCAGAAGGAGAAATTCTAGAGCAATCCTTTCGCCTCGGTTTCAACGCATCAAATAACGAAGCAGAATATGAAGCAATCATAGCAGGACTCAAACTAGAAAAAGTCACAGAGCAACGTAGATCCGAGCATTTTGCGATTCACAACTTGTTGCGAGCTAGTTTGCGGGAGATTACGAGGCAAGGAGCGAAAGAATGGATGGATACCTCCGCGTCGTCCAATACCTAGCAAGGGAACTAGAGTATTTAGAGATAGTTGATAGTAGGATTTTTCCGGGTCTCAATTCCTATTACACTATCATGTCGTTGTAG
>OVBE01003852.1:0-19622 GCA_900406425.1 Iberis pinnata | reverse complement strand
TCTCTCTCTCTCTCTCTCTCTCTCTCTCTCTCTCTCTCTCTCTCTCTCTCTCTCACTATACTGCGGATAATGTGATTTTACGAGGCGTGTAATGATGCTTATTACTTTACCGAGGTAAAAAACGTAATAAGACATCATTACACGCCTTGTAATAAGACATCTTAGCGGAGGCAGAAAAAAATATATAAAAATCGTTGCGTCATATTTTCCTAATATGACATAATAGTTGTCATAATAACTGCGTAATCATATATAGGGTTTGACCTCAGAGACATATTATCCCATCATAGCTGCTTAGTAAGTCATCATTTCAACTTTACTTTACGACTTAGTTATTTCCTTAACGACTGAGTTATGTTTACGACTACGTTATGTTTACTTTATGACGGAGTGTTCTTCGTGGTTATAATATATGGCTGAGTTCTCTTTACAATGTTTGTGTTACTAGTGAGTTGTAACAAATATTATTATTTTGAAACTTCCCATTACATAAATGCAAAGTTATTATTACAATACATGACTACTGCAAGAAGTAAATTAGCAGTAGGATAATGAGATTAAGTTCTAAAGTAAACATAACGCAGTCGTAAACATAACTCAATTATGATTTGACATTTTTTCTCCAATCGAAAGGTATAGTAATCTCTATTATAGCGAGATTCTCTTGTGAGATACAGTGTTAATGTAACACCGTAGCAACGACATATGATTTTCCACATGACTTCATCAGGATAACCTATGATCGAAGTAGTCGGTTTATCCGTTGGTATACATTAACTAATTGTTTTTACAACACATTAACTCGATATTTGTCCTGCATTATACGAATAAGTATTACCGCTTCTTTTAGTATTACACTAATATCAAGAAATTTTCATAACCGAGGTAAATGATATAAGAGTATAAATTACGTTACCGAGGTCAAACTGATAGGGTTTGCGACTAATTGAACCTCCAATAGGGTTTGCGTGTGAAAGTCACTAATCTGTACACGAATAAAGGTTTGATTGACGTTTTTTCAGTTAGAATTTTTAAGTTTATTAAATAATAAAGGGTTTTTAAAAATTTTCAGTACGATTTAAGTTACCGAGGTAAGAATAACTTAGCCCTTAGCACGATACCAGATTAAGTATAACTCAGCCCATATTACATTCCATACTTATGAAATACTTATTAGTTATTATGTTACCGAGTTATGAATACCTCAACCCTTATTAGTTATTATGTTACCAAGTTAAGAATACCAATATATTAGTCGTCTAATACGATGAGGAGGGAATATGAAACATCGTGACTCCTCGAGAAACCGCCACGTTTTTCTCTCTCTCTCCTTGTCTCTCTATTTATCTCTCTGATTCTCAGTTAATTTGCAGACAACTTAATAGACTGATTTTGCTCAAAAAATAGTACACATGCAATATCTATGATTTTTCTCACTATTGTTTATTTTCCGTCTCGATCATAATCTTGTGTTTTTTCAGATGGCCAAACAAAAGATTGAGTTGGATTTGAGGAGGTTGAAGCGTTATCCTCCCTCACACTACATCATCGGTTAGTCTATCATGTTCTTTAACACATTTATAGTCTAACAGATAACACAAACCTTAAATTTCATCTCTTATAGGTCTAGTGGGAGACGACATGTTCTATTGGGAAGGATTCATTATGGGAGCAGCTGGTACTCTGTGTGAAGGCAGAGTATTCTCACTTACCATCCGCTTCCCTCCTGACTATCCGAATCAACAACCAAAGGTGTCTTTCAAGACTAAGGTCTACCATCCGAACATCAATTGCAGTGGCTCCATTGACATGGATATGTTGAGAGACACGAAATGGTGTCCTGACTTTAGAGTGTCCTATGTATGAATACTTGTTTTTGATGTCTGTATAATCGTTATTAATCAATGTTTCTTCACTGATTGATCAAGTTTTTTTTACTGATTAGGTGTTGTCCTCCATTGTCGCGTTGATGGCTGATCCCAATCTAGATGATCCTATGGTGGCAGAGATTGGTGAGCTGTACAGGAGGGATAGGTCTAAGTACGAGGCAAATGCAAGAAGCTGGACTCTGAAGTATGCTATGGGATGATGAAAACTCTTATTTCCATCCATGTAACTATGACTAGTTTTATCGTGTTTTCATTTTTTTTTGTTTTCTTTATCTGCAAGCAAGTATATTCGAAGTACCATAATCAGTAGTAATCACTAATAAAAACATAACTCAGTCGTAAACATAACCCAGTCATAAAAATATCGCAATCGTATAGTAAACATAATTTTGTCATGTGGTGATAATTTCTCATTCGTAAAATAAACATAACTCATTCGAGACTACGACTTCCAAACGTCTACATTACCACTATCGGGGAAGGCAACAACATCAATTTCCAACCAAGTGAGGATGTGATGTACTATTCCGGGAATGAAGCTGTTGTGAGACTTGATGAAGATGTAGTATCAGAGAGAGTGAACGTTTTGGGAGACGGGGAGTTAGGCGAGCCAGAGCGTTATTACTTTGACGACGCTCCAACAACAAGACAAGGAAAGAGTTTAGCCGCAACTCACCAATACATTGGCAAACTCCAGAGCTGGAACAAGTTCCAAGATGGTTTCTTCAAGAAGAAGTTCAAGGAAATAACCAACCAAATCAAGAAATTAACCTTGAAGGTCAACAAGGCAACATCTTCCAAGAAACCATGGTGTTCTTCCTGCGCTACATTAGTAATCACTCAATAAAAACATAACTCAGTCGTAAACATAACTCAGTCATAAAAATGTTTCAGTCATATAGTAAACATAACTATGTCCTATGGTGATAATTTCTCAGCCGTAAAATAAACATAACTCATTCCTTAAGTAAAAAAAATTACTCAGTCCATTATACAGTACTCCCTCTGTTCCAAAATATAAGGCTTTCTAGATATTTACCTATTTATTTTGTTTCAAAATATAATGTCTTCTCAAATATCTATGCAACTTTAATAGTTCACAACCAATTAAGAAACATAGCCTTATTATGAGAAAGTTAAACTTTCTTAATCTTTGTGCTTTTGTTGGAACAGAGGGAGTAATGTTTTCGTCCGGTTCTGGTCTAATATGAATAGTATACCTTACATCTTTCAAAAATTACAGGAGTGTTTTCAAAACTTTAACAAATTATAATTTACTCCCTAGCTTAGTTTTCTCCTAATTTAGTTTATTTTTTATTGAAAAATCGACGACGTCACTCAACTGTGCGCCACGTCACTGAAACCTTTCATATTAATGTTCTTGTTTTATGCAAATTAAATGATCGTCTTGCTTGCTCATGTGTACGATTGCTGATAGTATTGCTAATTATGGTTTTGTTCCACATCTGCAATATATTGGGAACAAAAGTTTGCAATATAAAATTAAATAACCAGCCATAAACAAAAATAAGTCTGCATTTAAATAAATATCAGCAATACAATCCCAAAGTCTGCATTTAAAAAAAAATAAGTCTGCTTTAAAAACAAAAGTTCTGCAATACAAATTCAGGTGACACAACGACCGCCACCGATCATCTCCATAAACACGCAAATTTCGTCTCCATCCTCCATCATCAACTTTATAACAAAAACAACACAAATAATTAAACCTTCATTTCTCAATTAATAAGCTAAAATAAATACTTTAACAAGTTTAAGGACATAAAGGAAAGCGAATCAGGAGTTTTATTTGGTGCTATATGGTTGCCATCATACAGAAAACAAACAGAGTAATAATATAGGTTTTTCTTCTCGCAATACCGAACCATCAGTTTCTTCAGTTGTGTATGAACACGTAAACTATATATATCTTGGATTCCCTAATTCACATTTTTGAAACATTATTGTCTAATAATTAATATGAAGTAAAAGAAAGAATGAGGAATTCCTAGAAACACCATATAAGAAGTTTAAATTGTAAAACTACCACACACTCCCAACAGTTCCAAAAATACCACACACTCTCAAATGTTCCAAAAATAGCACAAACATAAAAAGTAAATTTTAAGGGTATACAATTTAAAATTTTGAGTAGTGGTTCCCTAAATAGTGTTTAGGGTTTATTTTTGAAGGGGGTAAGGTTTGGTTTTTACTCTTGAGGTTTTTTAGCTATTTCAAGTTTTGTGGTAGTTTTGGAAATAAAACATTTTGTAGTAGTTTTTGCAAAAAAAAATTAGACTAAATGTTATTTTGTTTAAATAAATTTAGGTTAAAACAAGATAAAGTGTACCTCCTCGTCCATGAGTTTGAGAATGACTCTCTTCTTCTGTTTCGATTCGGGTATCGATGATCTCCTTGTGATACAAGATTCTGCAGTTTTAATCGAAGAACTCATGATGTGAAATAGTTTGAAGATATATTTTAGAGAGAGAGAGATAGACTTTCAGTGTGAAAGATACACTATGGGTAAACGTTAATTTATAGCCAAAGATTCACTTATAACAAGAAACAGTACATTGGTTAAACTAATTATTTTTGAGAACTACAAAACGCTTTATATTTGGGCAAACACCCACTTTGCTAACAAATATAAAAAGGAAGTTAACTAAACCCTAAACCCTAACAACTAACCCCTTACTATTCTAATAATTTTCTCATATAAAAACGTGAGTTAGACTCTTAATGAGTTACTTAGAGTACATTGTATATTAATTCTCAACATACATCTCAATAGCACTTGGGATTTTATAAAGTGGATATATACATTTATTAATATTAACTTAGAAATGAAAAGAGGATCTTTGTTAACATATTTTATAATTCACATTCGATTTTCGAGTTTTAGAACGTGTTTAGGGTCAATGATTTGTGATTTAGGGTTAAATAACAAATATAAAAAAGAACCAAACCGTAAACTCTAAACACTAAACTCATACCTTTGTTTTTGTCAAAACACTAAACCCTTACTATTCTAATAATTTTCTCATATAAAAATGTGAGTTAGACTCTTGATGAGTTATTTAGAATACATTGTATATTAATTCTCAACATACATCTCAATAGCACTTGGGAATTTATAAAGTGGATACATACATTTATTAATATTCACTTGGGATTTTGAAAAGAGGATCTTTGTTAACACATTTTATAATTCACATTCGATTTTTGACTTTTAGAACATGTTTAGGGTCAATGATTTGTGGTTTAGGGTTTACTAACAAATATAAAAAGGGAAGTTAACCAAACCCTAAACACTAAACCTGTACCTTTTTTGTCAAAACACTAAATCCTAAACACTAATTTAACCCTTACTATTCTAATAATTTTCTCATAAAAACTTGAGTTAGACTCTTGATGAGTTATTAAGAGTACATTGTATATGATTTACTTGATATGAGTTAGATCTCGTTCCCAAATCTACATGTTAGGTTTAAAGTAACTGTAAACAACATACATCTCGATAGCATTATCAATTCTCATTCAATAAAGTGGATACATACATTTTATTAATATTCACTTTGGATTGAAAAGAGGATCTTTATTAACATATTTTATATAATTCACATTCGTCAATGATTTGTGATTTAGTGTTTACTAACAAATATAAAAAGAGAAGTTATTGACGGAAGATAAATAATGTTTTCGATCTGGTGCCGGCGCACTACTATTAATGATCGTATACTTTTTTGCCATCATAGCCTAAAAATATGAAATCGAACGGAGATCTATTGACAGAAAAGAAATAAAAGATTAGACGCGAGATCACAGAAAAATACATAGGGTTATATAAACATTGAGCCCATGGGCTTTCGTTTCTAATATAATTTTGAAAAGACAAATATCAATCTTTATTATGTTTCCAAGGTAAGAATAACTCAGTCCTCTCTATGTTTCCGAGGTCAGAATAACTCAGCCCATATTACGTTACCGAGGTCAGAATAACTCAGGCCTTTTAACAATTGAGGCTTGGCTGAGTTATATGGCTACCGAATGGCTGGCTTAGCTTAACGATACTGTTGAGTTACATAAACATTTGATAAGGATGGCTGAGTTACAATACAAAGGCTTGTGTCTCTTTGTCTTCGCTTCTCTTCATCTTTGTGTATATTCATCTTCGTTTCTTCTCAATCGCGACGTTTTAATCTATGCACATTCTCTTCATATGTCCATTAATTCATTTTACTGATCACGAAAAATGATGTTAAACCCACATATTCTCGATTTCCCGCCGGAAGTCCTTGAAAATATTCTTTTAAAGGTCGCAAGTTTCTCATACATAGATATTTTCAATTGCAAGAGCGTTGGTGTGGCCATGCGCGATGCGGTTCAAAGAGAGACATTCTATCGGAGTGTGGAACTTTTCACTACGCAAGGAGATTGGTACAATTCTGCTGGTGTAAATTCCAATCGTTTGTGTCTCCACAATGAAAACCCTTCTGTTATCTTCTTTATCGGGGCTAGGCAGTTTTTCCGAACAGATGACATGGAAGGCGGACTCTTAAAGATTAGGCTTGCTATTGAGAAGGGGTATGATTTAGCTCTCTACACCTATAGTCATCTGAAAAGAATCATGTTCCCCGACGTGGTCTTCAACAGTGATTTGGTCAATATATCTAGGGAGTTCTCAAGGTTTGCAAAGCGGAATTTTCAAGCATCTTCTTCATTGGCGTGGAGCAACAGATTGCCTCCATTCTTTCTCCGAAGGGTCACTCCAAGCCTTAATGTCCACTGTCGGGATATCGATAGTTTCCCATGTCAAGTGATCAATAGATGGGGACATCCGTAAGACGAGTGGTACAAACCGGAGCCACTCCGCGATGCATGTTTCTCGAAGATGGAAACACTCACTTTCATTAACGAGTTGCCTAAAAAGATTGTGGATTTACGTCTTGAATACTATTGACAATCTATGTAACTATGTTTTAAATTTTATAATTCACATTCGATTTTCAAGATTTAGAATGTGTTTAGGGTCAATGATTTGTTGTTTATGGTTTATTAACAAATATAAATAGGGAAGTTAACTAAACCCTTACTATTCTGATAATTTTCTCATATAAAAACGTGAGTTAAACTCTTGATGAGTTATTTAGAGTACTTTTATATGATTTACTTTATATGAGTTAGACTTTCGTTCTTAAATCTACATGTTAGGTTTAAAGTAACCGTAAGACAACATACATCTCAATAGCACTCGGGATTTTATAAAGTGGATGCATATATTTATTAATATTCACTTGGGATTTTGAAAAGAGGATCTTTTTAACACATTTTATAATTCACATTCGATTTTTGAGTTTTAAAACGTGTTTAGGATCAATGATTTGTGGTTTAGGGTTTACTAACAAATATAAATAGGGAAGTTAACCAAACTCTAAACCCTAAACATTAAACATCTACCTTCTTTGTCAAAAAACTAAACCCTAAACACTAATTAAACTTGTACTATTTCTAATAATTTTCTCATATAAAAACGTGAGTAAGACTCTTGATGAGTTATTTAGAGTACATTGTATATGATTTACTTGATATGAGTTAGATCTCGTTCTGAAATCTACATGTTCGATTTAAAGTAACCATAGGACAACATACATCTCGATAGTATTATCAATTCTCATGCAATAAAGTGGATACATACATTTCATTAATATTCACGTTGGATTGAAAAGAATATATTTATTAACACATTTTATATAGTTCACATTCGTCAATGATTTGTTTTTTAGGGTTTACTAACAAATATAAAAAGAGAAGTTAACCCAACCCTAAACATTAAACCCTTACTATTCAAATAAAGATCTTTGTTAAAATGAATTATAGAATGTGTTAACTAATGATTTGTGGATTTTTGCTAACACATTTTATAATTCACATTCGATTTTCGACTTTTAGAACGTGTTTAGGGTCAATGATTTGTGGTTTAGGGTTTACTAACAAATATAAAAAGGGAAGTTAACTAAACCCTAAACCCAAAACACTGAATCTGTACCTTTTCTTTTTCAAAACACTAAACCCTTACTATTCTAATAATTTTCTCATATAAAAACGTGAGTTAGACTTTTGATGAGTTATTTAGAGTACATTGCATATGATTTACTTTATATGATGTGATATTACGGGTGAAATGATGTCTTACTACGTCACTGAGGTCAAACGCGGCTATGCCGTTTATTTGAAGCTGATGTGATATTACGAAAAGCAGAACACATATCTCAGTCGTGAAAATTACTCAGTCGTAAAAATATCTCAGTTGTAGAGTAACATAACTCACTCGTATGGTAATCATTACTCAGCCGTAAAATAATCATAGCTCATTTGATAAGTAAAAAAACATTACTCAGTCCGTTAACCAATAATGTTTTCAGTCCGGTAATGAGCTGGCGCACTACTACTAAAGATCGTATACTTGACAGCCATCATAGCCCAAAAAATATGAAAACGAAAGGAGATTTATTGACATAAAAGAAATAGAAGATTAGACGCGAGATCACAGAAAAATGAAAAATACATAGGGTTATATAAACATTGAGCCAATGGGCTTTCGTTTCTAATATATTTTGAAAAGACAAATACCCATCCCTTGTTACGTTACAGAGGTCAGAATAACTCAACCTTTGTTATGTTTCCGAGGTAAGAATAACTCAGCCCTTTCTATGTTTCTGAGGTCAGAATAATTCAGCCCTTATTACGTTATCGATGTCAGAATAACTCAGGCCTTTTAAAATTTGAGGCCTTTTAACATAAGATATATAACTCAACTACTATGTAAAATAACTCAGTCTCATCAGAATATAAAACTCAGTCGTATCAGAAATCAAACTCAGTCTTAACAATAATAAAACTTAGTCGCATTAAATGTCAAAATCACTCGCAACATACAGGAGAACACGACGAGGGCGAATATGATTTCGACGAAGACCATTTCGGACAAGACGGCCAGGGTTAAAAGTAGGGAAACTAAACTGTTGTTTTTATTTAGGAATTTACTCCGTGTAAAATACAAGAGTGTTAAGAAGATTTGTTTATTTATATGTAAAATAAAACTCAGACACAACAACAACAACAACAAAAACCTGATCTGCAACAAAATCAAACTCAATCGCAACGTAATAATAAGATTTCGACGGGGTTTACAATAAGATTTCGACGATGACGATATCGGAGAAGAAGACGAGCACGATAACTAGGTCACTAAACCGTTTTATTTTCTTTAGTAGAAGTGAAATAGTTGAGCGACTGAGAAATTTGATATGTATAATGTTTTATTGACATGGAATACAATTTAATGATGTGAAATACGGTATAGTGACGTGGATTTGTTCATTATAAATTAACCAAATTAAGAGAAAACTAAGCAAGGGAGTGAATCGTAATTTACAAGGGTTTTGAAAGCACTCTAGTAATTTTTGAAAGATGTATGGTATTCTAGTCATTTTGGAACTTTTCTATGGTATTTGAGCGATTTTCTCTAATAATTAACAAAAAAGATAATCTACCAGTGAACCGAAGCTTCTAGTTCTGGTGGTAAAGGGCTCACATCTATGAATTCCGCCACCTGGGTTCAAATCCTGGCCACCGTCGATTAACATAAGGTGAATTTTGGCGGCCCTCCTGGATATCCTCGGTGATTGCGGATGCTTTGGGCCTAGTCGAAGTTCTTCGGGGCTCCAGATACCAGAGTTATAAAAAAAGAGTCTACCAGTGAATAAATCTTTATGAAATTTAAATTAGTAAAAAACTAGTTTTTATTGTTGTATGCTATACTTAGCTTTTTTTTTTTAACAATTTATGTGAGGTAATTAATATTTTTAATTAATATTTTTTGTTGATTATAATAAAAATTATAATTTTTAATGTAAAATATATACATATTTTTAGAATTCTATATAAATGAATTTGGAATCATATTAAAAAAAATGTTTTAAAATAAATTTGTGATATATATAAAGAACAGAAAATAAGTCAACATTAGGAATATTTTTTTTTGTCAATAGAATATGTTTTTTCTTATAAATAAATAAATATATATATATATATATATGATTAAGTATCTTTTAAAAGAAAAATGTTCTACTTTAAACAATTTCTGTTAATTATAATTATAGATGCAACGTGAACCAAATTCTAGTTTACACTAGAAGGTAACAAAATTTAACACAATCAGTGATGATGATTGATTGATGCCATGAATAATTTACTAAAATAGACAACAACATAAATTTAGAGCATATTAGAGTTGAAGTAAAGCGCATGATGAAAAATTGTAGGAATAACAAGAAGAAGGTAATCTTATTCGTCTCAATTCCCAAGGTTGCGATTTGTAGAATTCTCGGATTGGGACGACATGACTTGCCACATGGGCGGTTTTGCGTTATAATTAAATGGTACAATTTGGGATGATTTTTATATGAAATCATAGCTATGTTTTCCAATAAATACAAAAGCTCTACGAGTCTTCTAAAACACGCCGAAAGTAAACACGACCGTATGATTGCTTCGACGACTTAATAATAAACAAAACTTAGTATATAAAAGTACACTAAAACACAATATTTTNTTTTTTTGTCACATTAATCTCTGAACCACAATGGGCCGGCCCAGTAACCCATACTCCATAAATAGGAGAAAATGCACTCGCTATGCGAGCGACCAGGCTCGATCCCTAGTCTGGTAACTAGGCAGCAGAGGCGGCACACCACTAGGCCACTTGCTCCTTGTTAACATATATGGAAGGTTAAAAAGATATTAATAGAATATATAGATGAGAAGAAAGATTATACATTAAAATATTAAAATACAAGTGAAAATAATAATACAACAAAAGAGAACAAGATTTAATAAATTTTATCCGTTTGTCTTTGAAAAACAATATCTTAGTAAAGAAAAATAATACATATGTTCTGAGATGTGTTTTTCATAACAAAAATGATAATAAAAAGTGCAGAAATTTTACGAAGAAACTATAGATGATTTATTTTAAAACAAGATAATTTTTTATCGCTTGAGATTAAATAAGTTAATTTTAGATATATCGATATATATATATATATATAGTCATTCAAATAATATATATTTTAATAAAATATAAAGCTATTAGATGGATGACTTTCATATGAAATCCTAGTTATGTTTTACTATAAATACAGAATTTCTACGAGTCTTCTAAAACACGCTAAAACTAAACAAGGCCGTATCATCGCTTCGACGACTTAATAATAGACAAAGCTTAGTATATAAAAGTACACTAAAACACGATATTTTGCTTGATACTAAAATATGGAAGGTTAAAAAGATATTAATACAATATATAGATGAGAAGAAATATTATACATTAAAATACAAGTGAAAAAATAATAATACAACTAAAGAGACCAAGAAAAAAATGAAATTTATATGTTTCTTTTTGAAAAACAATATCTTAGTAAATAAATATAATAAACATATGTTCTGAGATTTTTTCATAAAAAAAATGATAATAAAAAGTGTAGAATTATTAAAAAGAGAGCATAGATGATTTATTTTGAAACAAGTTAATGTTTTTTGGGTGAGATTAAACAAGTTAATGTTAGATATATCGATATATACATATATATTCATTCAAATAATATTTATCGCTTGGAACTTTTGGGAGTGTGTGGTAGTTTTGGAATTTGAATTTCTTTTGATGGTGTTTCAAGGAATTCCTCTAAAATATAAAGCTATTAGATGGATATTCAAAATTGTGGAACGGAGCACCAAAAATATTATTTTCACAATAAATTTGTAGGATGCTAAATAAAATTTATTATGTATGAGATGATAATATTTGAAAAATGATTGTATAGATATCTAAAATTATCTTTTTATATATATATATATATATATATATATATATATATATATATGATTAATTTTTATATTATTTATAAGTGTTTTAAGATTATTCACAATTTTATTTGATAGTATAATCAAGTAAAATTACTATTATATTAAGTTTTTATCAAATTAATATAATTTAATATATCACTTTATAAGATTTAAAACTGTAAAATCTTTTAAGTATTTATTGAATCGAATATATAGATTATTTAGTAGGGATTAAATATATTTGACTAAATATCAACAAAAAATATTTTAACATTTTTCTAAGTAGAATCAAAATATCATAGTTATTGAGTTATTATAATATTATCTAATTATTAACTATAAATTAATGATTAGTATCAATTTTAATTACTGCCTTTTTTCCTTTCTTTCTTGTGACGAAATTCTCAATTTTTTTTCTTTGCAGTCTCTCTCAAAATGTCTCCTTGAATTCCAATAATATTGATCACATATTCAATACTTTTTTTTCTTGTATCTTACATCTTATGTTTATCCAATAAATTTGGTTTCTCTCATCACTAGGGAAATCAACATGCACAGAGCAACGACTATTATGACAGAAAAAATAGTGCAAAGCATTTATCAAAGAAATTATTTTCTAGAAGTTATGCAAGTGGACCTTCACCGAATGGAAGAGGTCATCATTCACCACCATCAAAAAAATATTTCATGGAGTTTATGAAAGTAGAAGGGTCATGATTCACAGTCTTCTCAACTACACAAATAAAACATAGAAATGGTCTATTGAGTTTCATTTCAAATGTAAGATTAATATAAATAAAAAGTAATATTAGGTATAGTTTACTTAGTTATTAAAATTATGATAGATAATAATTAACAAAAAGCAAGTTCTCTAAAAAGTACACTAAAACTTGATATTTTGCTTATTATTGACATATTGAAAGGTGAAATAGTTATTAATTAAATATTGATATGACAAAAAGATTATACAAGGGATACATTATTCATCTAAATTGATAAAGAGAAAAAGATAAAATTGAATTAAATTATTTATTTGTGAAAACCAATATTTTGTTAACGGAATATTACAAACATATATTGTGCCCTACAAAAAGAAAACATATGTTGTGTACATTTTATAAAATGCAACAATAAAAATTAATAAAAAGAGTAACTTTATTACAAAACATTAATGTTCGCTATCTAAAGTGCCAAACCTACAATGACGGGCGTTGTGACAGCATTTAAGGAAACGTTTTGGTATTTGTCAATAGTGTTTAACAACTGCTAAGAAAAGACATATTTTTGTAGTGTCAAGTATCATCATATAATGGAAAAGTTTGAAGATGGTTGGATTAAGATATAAATGATCTCCACTCTTGTTAATCCGGCATACATTTTTACGTAGACCCTTCCAGTGAACAAAGTCAATCAAGCATTAGAGATGCTTCACACTTGTTCTGAGTAATCATGGTGATGAATCCGGGATCATGAAAATCCAGAAGAACTAGAGCGTAAAGTTTGAGGTTGAAGTTATAGGTAATGTGTAACACATATAAACCATTAGTGGAGTTTTGTTGGCATGGGCTTAATGTGTAACAGGAACTCGGTCATTAGCTTTGTGGGTCTATTATGCGCACAAAGAGAGATCGAGTTTAGCTCAATTCTCGGTTTATGACTTGGTACGTTCTTGGTGGAACTTTGGAGTTAGAACCGATACCAGAATTTGTTTGATTTTTGTTATGGAAGTTGAAACTAGTGTTAGAGTATACAAATCTCATTTTCTCATTATCGTTGTAATCTGTTCTCTTTACATTTGTTTCGAGATGTATAATGAGAGAGAAGAGCGAGCCTGATACTTAAATGTAACACAATTTTGAGTTTGCCGTAGTAGTGGATTTTCCTGGATAAGATCTCGGCGTGAGCAGGCTGCTACCTAATTGGTAGTGGAGGCTGAACATGTTAATTCTCTGTGTTCTTTCGTTCTGCATCTTCTTTTTTCTCTTGATTCTTCTGTTGGATGATAAGACTTATATATAAAAAATAACTCTTCTTTATTAGATTTAGGAAAATCTCTCAAAACCTAAACCTCTCAAATCTCATAAACTCTCATCATAAGTTATGTCACAACTTTGACATCTCCTTATATAGACTCCAATTTCCTATTCCTAATTAGATTTCTTATAAGTTTAGATAACTCCGAATATATTTTAGATAACTCCTAAAATATATTAGATAATCTCCTAACTTATCATATCTAAAACATAAATAGGAAATATGTTGCTTAATCCTCAAGCTAACTTCAAGTTTATCTCAACATTCTCCCCCTTAGGCTTGAAGTCCTTTTTCAAGTCTTGAAAACCTTTGATGCTATAGTCAACAACAAACACAATCTTCTCTTTCTCATCTTCACATCTAATTGTCTGAGTCTTTGCCCTCTCTTTATTCTTTAGATTCTTATAACTTCCACCATTATTGATCCTTGAAACCTTCTCATTTCTTAAGCCAGGAGGAATCTTCTGAGGCAAAGCTGAACCAATAAGAATTCTTTGAGCCTTTTTGTTCTTCCGAATTTTAACTCTTGAACCATCAAGAGATCTCACCATCCTCCTATCTTCTTTAGATGATTCTGAATTCACAGAAGCACTTGGTTTTTTCTTCATAATAGCCAATGCATCTCTCTTTGTATCCATAGAACTTAGTTTACTCACACTTCTGAATGAAGTCCTCAAACCTGAAGTCTCAACTTTTACTCTCTCTGAAGTTTCAAAACTCTTTCTCCTCACATCATTCCACAGTTTCACTATATCAACTTTATCACACTTCTTTCCATGTTTACAAAACTCATGAATCGAACTCACATAATGATCTTTGATTGAATCGAACTCACATAATGAATCGAACTCATGTTAACATGTGGTTTAGTACACATTACTCCATTCAATTGTCGTCTCAATTTCTCACCTTGTGGCTTAGGTACTTCAGAAATCTTTGAAATATACTCTTCTTGATCCTTAGATACCACAAATCTAACATCTTCCCTTACAGCTGCTGTTTCCACAGAACTTTCTTCAAACTTAACCAGAGGATATGCATTGAAGTAACTCTCAATTTCTTTGACATCTAACATATTTTCCTTAGCCATGATATCGGATCCACCAGTCACTTTCAGTTCTGATAACTTATCAAATACCTCAGCTCTCTTCCTCAGCAACTTAAACTCCTCTTGAGATAATGTGATGTTATGAGATTCAGACTTAGATGAAATCAAATTACCTGAAGCGTTGTCTTTTTATATACATTAATTTTATCTGTTCCAACACTTTTGTCTCAGCAGCTTTGGCTTTTTTAACTTCATTTAATGCAACCCCTAAATTTAGCTATGCATCTTCAAGAGCCAGACGTGCAGTTTGAGCTTCCTTCGCTAACTCTTTTGCTTTCTTCCTCATTATCTCATCATCTTGTTGAGTAGTTTCTATCTTAGAAAATATCTGATTGGTGTTCAACATCATATATTCTAAAGCAATCTTTGCATTAGATTCCTATGCAACACATTCTTCAAGCTCAATCTTACTTCTGCTAAGCTTTAGATAAAGATCTCCAGCCATATATTCAATTTCAGCCTCCTTCAGAGTATGAGCAAAAACCTGATACTTGTGAATGTCTGCATCACTCACTGATCTTCTAGCAAATTTCATGAACTCCTCAAAGTGACCAACTTTAATCTTTGCAATCTCTTCCTCTTCCTCCATGTCCTCTTCCTCCATGTCCTCTTCCATTGCTTTTGGTGTCTCTGCTCTCTTATCTCCCTCTCAATGTCCTTCTTGATGTTTTCTTGGATCATGTATTTGCAAGAATGGTGACAAATCTCTGTAATATCTGCACCGCTGAAGCTTTGGATGTATTTAGCAAGAGCCCTCGAGTCAACATCTTTAGCCACTGGCGATTTCCTCAAAAACATCTTAAATATTTGGTAACGAGACTCCTCATCAGGAAGAGGAATGTAGATGAGCTGATCAAGATGACCATGATGCAGAAATGCAGAGTCAATGATGTCTGGTCTATTTTTTGCTCCTATGATAAACACAATCTTCTTAGCAGACATATCGTCCATCTCTGTAAGAAGCTGGTTCAATACTTTGTATGTTGCATCATCAGCGTCTCCAACACAAGGAGCAGAGTGGCCTTCTTTGTCAATTATCTCCCGCACATTAGCTTCACCATGCTCCATCTTCACATTTTTCAATTCTGCTTTAAGAGATTCCACTAACTCTTGCAAAGATTTCTCTTCTTTCACAAACTTCTCGAGTACACCCTTTGTTTCATTCAAATCCAAACTCACACCATGAGCTAAATCCATATATGATGCTTTTGCAGTCTCTATTTGAGTCTGTTCGTTATATATCTTAGTCAATTGCAGCTCTGATACCAATTTTTGGATGATAAGACTTATATATAAGGAAATAACTCTTCTTTGTTAGATTTAGGAAAATCTCTCAAAATCTAAACCTCTCAAATCTCATAAACTCTCATCATAAGTTATGTCACAACTTTGACATCTCCTTATATCGATTCCAATTTCCTATTCCTAATTAGATTTCTTATAAGTTTAGATACTCCAAATATATTTTAGATAACTCCTGAAATATATTAGCTAACTCCTAATATAAGTTTAGTAACAATGGGAAAGCAAAAAAGAGGTGATCTCTTGTTTCTGCTGGCTCGCTGCATAAGATGCAAGGTTTTTGTATTCCCCAGGCCTGCATCCTAAATGCACGTTGATAACCTATCAAGAAAAACAAGCCAAGAAGTACAAAAGCAAAATGAAGAATAGCTTGGGAAAACCAAATTAGGAACACCAATTAAGTTTAGGGTGAGAGGTACGAATCTGGAGTCATGTATTTTTTGAGGAGAACATTGATTTGTAAATATCAGGACCATGCTTCCACAATAGTATATCATTCCCCTCGTTTTGTTGTGGTAAGGGAAAGCAAAGAATTTGATCTACAACGTGTCGGAGACTGGCATTCCGCGGTCGTCGAATATGCCATTGTATATGGTTTGTGGCATCCGCTACACAAGAATGGAGTGTGATGGCCAGCTCCATAGGGCTTTTGGTACCGAAGATCGAGTATAGGGGCCTAGAGAGATCCAGTTGTCAAACCAAAACGATGTGTGGAGACCACTTTGAATGGTACGCTTGACAAACGTAGACGCAAGGGGCCGAAGTTTGAGGAGCTTACGCCACATCCATGAGCCTTTTGTGCTATCCTTGACATCCCAGAACGTAGATGATCATAGTAGGTATTGCCTTGTACAAGGAACCCAATAAGAGCTAGAAATTAAGACTAATCGCCAGATTAAAGACAATGAGAAAACTTTAGAGGAGTCTTCTAGTCTTAGAATACCTAGCCCACCTTCCTCCTTCGGCCGACATACATCTTCTCATGAGAGCTTTGAGTGTGTGTGTGAGACATAGGTGATCCATACCATAGGAAGTTGCGGCATAACTGTGTGATGGCTAAAAGATAAGCCTTGGGAAGGCGAAACATATATTGCCAGAAGTTAACAGTGCTGACTATAACGGACTTGATAAGTTTTAGGCGACCGGCATAGGATAATAGCTTGGTTGTCCAATTATTCATGTGTGAACGAATGCGATCTAGGAGTAGTTCATAATCGACACGAGTCATGGCTTTGGTTGTGAGTGGTACACCAAGATATCTAACTAGAAGGGAGTCCATCTGGTATCCAACCGTTGTAATGGTATGGACTAGTTGGACTGATGGTGAACCACCAGTGTAGATGGAAGACTTATTTGGGTTGACCTTGAGTCCTGACATTTTCCCAAATGTACTCATGACTAGATTGATACCATGTATGGATTATGGTTTGCCATCCGTGAATATAAGTATGTCATCCGCAAAACATAAGTGGGTGAGGCCTATGTGAATAGACTGTGGGTGGTAGCCAAATTTCCCTGCGATAACTGCTTTATTCAAAAGCTTAGACAAGACGTTAGTGACAAGAACATAAAGATAGGGTGAAAGAGCACAATCATGTCAGATACCTCGGGAACTTGTGAAGAATCCAGCGGGTTCATCGTTGATGGATACAGAGAATGTTGCAGTGGAAAGACAAATATGTATCTAGTTGATGAAGCATTCTGGAAAATCTAGTGCCTACAAAACAGAAATAATAAAGCGTCAATTATTTGTATCAAAGGCTTTAGAGATATTCAATTTCATAGCACACCGGGGAGAGATGGAGATCTTATAGTAGTTGACCAGTTCGGTGGCTAGCATAACGTTTTCCAGTAGTAATCGATCCTTTATGAAAGCGCTTTGGTTTGGGTCAATAAGCTCAGGTAGGCCAACTTTAAGGCGGTTGGCTAATATCTTTGAGATCCCCTTGTACATTATGTTGTAGCATGAAATGGGACAGGTGTCTTTGATTGTTTGAGAATCATCATCTTTTGGAATAAGTACAAGTAATGTTGCATTGACTCCATGGGGAAGATTTTCATACATGAAAAAGATTGGATCGATGTGGTGAAATCATTGCCAATGATATCCCATGACGCTTTGTAGAATTCAACCGGGTTGCCATCCGGATTCGAGGCTTTGTTGGTCGTCATTAAGAATAATGTGGTTCTAATCTCTGAATGAGATATTGGACAAGAGAGTGACGCCGCAAATTCTATTGAACAACGTTGGGGAAGCAATGAGCGCATGAAATCAGAGGATGGTTGGAGGAGAGGTTCATGTTGTTTAAGGAAAGTCTGGAAATGATTGAATGCTTCCGCCTTAATCTCCGGAGGGCTTGTAAGTGTAGTGCCAGAGGCTGAGATTAGGTATCTAATTGAGTTTTCTGATGCTCTATATTTTCTGGCCCGATGAAAGAAAGTGGTGTTCATGTCACCAACCTAAAGACATGAGATCCGAGATTTTTTTTGAAGGAATTGCTCTTCTGCTCGAGCAAGCTCCTGCCAAGTTTTTTTTGCTATGGCTTCTGCTTGGAAAGTGGCTGCTGTGGGTGTAGATACGACGGCTTCCTGCATGGAGAAAAGGTGGTTGTAGGCTAGCTTTGTCTTTAAATATATTTATCCATAAGACGATTTTTCAATTCGCAGAGATTGAGCTTTAGGGCTTTGAGCTTTCCTTGGAATAGACGGAGTGCTACATGAGAGTGATATAGTGGTGGCATGGTGTCCCAACTGTTGCAAACAATATTCTTGAATAGAGTGTGCTCCACTAGAAAGTTACACAACTGGAAAGGCTTGCGGATCGTGTAGGAAGGTGGAGCTAAATGAACATCACATCGTGCGTGATCAGAGATTCCATTTGCTTTGGTACACGCATAAGATTGCGGATAAGTCGTCGTTCCACTACCGTTGATGATTGCCTGGTCTAATTTTTTCCCAATATGGGCAGCATCATGGTGGTTCCACGACATAAAACGTGGCCCAACAGAGGCTAGATCGATGAGATCACATTGTTGTACAAACGTTTGGAATTGGGACATTCCACAGTGATTGGCCATGGTCTGGTTGTTGGAGTGCTCAGAGGAAGCTAAGATCTCGTTTAAGTGTCCGTATATAAGCCAAAGTGTTGGATGGTGTTGGCTTCAGCAAGATCCACCCAGAGTTGAACCCGATCCACCTGAAAGTTAGAGGCATAAACACGTGAAATTAGAATAGTATCACCATTTACTAAGGTAAGTAAGACAGTAATAACTCGAGAGGAAGATAGAATTTTTGTGACGACCAAACCATCTTTCCAACAAACCCAAATACGACCAAGACGATGAGTAGGGGTGGGGTGGGGATATTTCCCAAAACCTGAAACC
>OVBE01003851.1:0-25641 GCA_900406425.1 Iberis pinnata | reverse complement strand
TGATCATGGTGATTTCAGAGATTAGCTCATCCTTACGCAACGCCTTAGATGCTTAGGGGTTGAATGCATCTCAGCCTAGGGGTTGANTGTTGATTCCATTTATCAAGGGATTGGACTTGGTTACTTATGAACCTATCGTCTAGGGATAGCTCATTGTTTTTTGAGGTATGTTAGGTGCTTAGGTAGATTGGGATGGATCTCTGGTTGATTACTCTTAGTCCTCAGGAACTCCTCCACACTTGATTGCACTTTCATCTTCTCTGCTTTTTCCAGTGTTTTTACCTTTTAGCATTCTTAGCTTCTTATGATTTTTGTTTTGCTTATGCTTTTTAGTTCCAGCATGTTTCACTTCATTTAGGACCTGTTAGTAAACCTTCCCTTTTTATTGTTTAGCTTGACTTAGAAGCATCCATTGCAATCTTGATTGCTACTGCACACCCATTTGGATTGACACCTCATATATACTACAATGATTTGTAATTGATATCCCAGGATCTAAAAAATCCTACTATCAATTTGGCGCTGTTGCCAATCGGGTGTTGTTTACTACATTCTGGATTTTGGATCTTTTTAGATCAAGATTCTTTTACTTCTTTACTTACCTGTTTACCTTTGTTTGCTTTCTTTTCAGGTACCTGCTTAGCAGTGTATGAACCTGAGAAGTAGAGGACCAACAGACTTGATTCCTCTCGTTGACGATATCAGAGCTCTTGAAGGGGAATACTCTCGGGCAAGACGTGAACACGAACGTGCGGAACACTTAAGACAGTTGGACTTACAAATGGCAGACAACGCTGAACGAGATAACCAACACACTATAGGTGCTGGTGACAACCCCAACACTCACACCATCGGATATGAAATCAGTCCACCTGCAGTTCAAAACAACAACTTCGAGATCAAGCATAGTTTGATCGCGATGGTGCAGGGGAACAAGTTCAACGGTCTACCTATGGAGGATCCACTCAATCATCTTCACGATTTTGATCGCTTCTGCAGCCTCACAAAGATAAATGGTGTGAGTGAGGATGCTTTCAAACTACGACTCTTCCCTTTCTCTTTGGGGGAGAAGGCACACCAATGGGAGAAGTCACTTCCCAAGAACCCCATCACCACCTGGGATGCCTTCAAGAAAGCATTCCTTGCAAAGTTCTTCTCAACTTCCAAAACAGCTCGACTGAGGAATGACATTTCAGGTTTCGCGCAAAGGAATGCTGAAACTTTCTCTGAAACATGGGAGCGCTTCAAGAACTATACAATGCAATGTCCCATCACGGATTCATCAAAGCATCACTACTTATCACCCTCTATCGCGGTGCTTTGCCCAAGATTATAATGTTGCTAGATACAACAAGCAATGAGAACTTCCTCAACAAAAGTGTGGATGAAGGATGGGAGTTAGTAGAAAACCTTGCCCAATATGATGGGATTTACAGTGAGGACTATGACATAACACCTCCAGGTGGTTCTGCTTCTGATGATAACACAAAGAAGGAGATCAAGACATTGAATGAGAAGTTGGACATGTTACTCCTGGGTCAACAACATCAAGTCCACTTCATTACTGATGAAAAACAACTTCAGATTCAAGCTGGAGAGGCTAACCAGCAAGAGGAAATGTTCTATGTGCAGAACCAAGGTGGTTACAACAAAGGGTACTTCAACTACTTTAACAATCCTGGTCTTTCTTACAGAAGCAACAAAATTGCTAACCCACAAGACCAAGTGTACGCACCTCAACAACAAAAGAACTCTCAACCTTTCAACAACTACAACCAGAACAGAGGTTACTTCCCAAAGCAGCAATAACAAACTGGTTTTCAACAACCACAACAACAACCTACTGGTGCACCTCCTGGTTTCTCATCTAACCAACCTCCAGCTCAACCTTTCAACATTGAAGCTATGTTACAGCAACTTCTTCAAGGTCAAGCCAATCATGCACTAGAGACATCAAAGAAATTTGGCGAAATCCAACACAAGATGGAAACTTCATTCAGTGCAATCTATTGGAAGCTTGAAACTCTCAACTCTAGGGTCATTACTCTCGAAGGCAAGACCACATCCACTTCTGCTTCTACAACTAGTCAACTTTCGGGGAAGTCTGTGCAGAACCCTAAGGAATATGCTAATATCAATGCCATCTATCTCCAACAAACCACTCATATTCCTACTTCAACTTACCCTCTTATTTTCACTAAGGACAGTGTAGTTCAAGTTGGGGGGATTTAAGTTCAAACGTAGTTGTACCTCTGGAGTATGAAGAGTATGTTCCTGTTAAAAATCCTGTTGAGAAGTCACCTACTCCAAAAGAGATTGCAACACATTATGATCCACCACCCTATGTCCCAAGACTGCCATTCCCATCACGTTTCAAGAAAGAGATCATGGCGTAATACCCATATGTCTTTGAGAAACCTAAGAAGAAAGAGATAGCTCAGGAAGTGTTGGAACCATCTGACGAGTGCAATGCTTTGATAACAACAAAGCAAGAGGATCCTGGTTCATTCACCTTGCCTTGCTCACTAGGATCCCTGACCTTTGATGAATGCCTTTGTGATTTGGGAGCATCTATCAACTTAATGCCTCTGTCCACTACCAAGAAGCTGGGATTCGACAAGTTCAAGGCTTCCAACATAACTTTGTTGATGGCGGGCAGATCAATTAGACATCTTGTTGGCATCCTGGAAAGCTTACCTATCAAGATCAGACATGCAACAATACTCACAGACTTTGTGGTATTGGAGATGGATGAAGAGCCTAAGGATCCATTGATCTTTGGAAGACTATTCCTAGCAACGGTTGGAGCTGTAATCAACGTCAAGAAATGTCACATCAAGCTAAACGTAGGAAGAGGTCCAATAATGATTTTCAACATCAGGAGAAAAACTAAAAAGCTCATTGTACAAGGTCAGCTATTCTCTATGAAGGAACTGAATGAAGAAAATCTAAAGAATATGCACTCAAGCAGTGAAGTAGTTGAAGATGGATAGGGAAAAGAACCAACAAAGTCTGGAATGCACCATGAAAGTTTCAAGCTTATTAAGGAACCAGATAAATGAGTTTATGTGGAGTTAAGAGAAATCAGGACAATGGTAATTTCAAGAGCTGAAGATAATCTAAAGGATCCAGGAAAAGGAAGTCATGAGTTCAAACCTCAACCTGAACGTGTACCACCTCATAAACCACCTTCGGACACTCCAACCTCTGAAATATATTTGGAACCTCATACCCAAACCTTGGAGATCAAGAATGGAGACCAAATGTTTTTATTCAACAAAATGTTCAAATATTATCTAGGAAATGTGGATCCACTATGTTACAATAACTTCATGATCAAGGAAATACTTTCTGGTGAAGACATTATACTTGCTGTGGAAGTTGATGAAAAACCAAAGCTGAACTATAAGGTTGATCAGAACAGTGACAAAAAAGCTTTCTCAAAAAAGACCTCGGTTCTCTTTGGAGAGCCGTCTCAGGGTCATTAATCCTAAAAACAGGAAGTCAAGCTCAGTGACTTAAAACAAGCTCACTTGGGAGGAAGTCCCATGTCTATCTCTGTACATATTTAAATTTTATGCTTTTTAATTTCAGTACTTGATTTAATGCTTTTTAATTTTCAATTGGTTTTGGTGTTTTATGTACTTACGGGATGAGTTTCGGGAATCTTGCAAAGAGAAGAAAAATGGTATATGGACTGAACGATCGAGCCACATCAAAATTTTATCGATCCACTTCGTTTGGATTGATCCATTTCAAACACTTGGATCGATGAGTGCTTGAGCCGCAACAACCATGGATCAATCCACTTCGTCTGGATCGACCCGCTTTCAACTATGAGATCGAGCCATGCTCGATAAGTGATCGAGCCGCAACAAAAATTGGATCGATCCATGCACAACACTCCATAGAGCCACGGATCGATCAAGAGGATAGTCATGATCAATCCACTTTCAACAATGGATCGATCCAAACATTCAACATCCGGTCGAACACTTTTTCAATAACGGATCGATCCACACCTACACACCAAGATCGATTCATATGCTCGAACCATAATCAAGCCATCTTCAACCAAGTACCATACCTGGAATCTTGCTCCGACAACCTTTCAAACCTCTCTTGGGAGTAAGATTCATCCAACTCCCAATTTGGGAGTAACTGAAGTCATCTCCAAACAACCACTCATTTACATAGCATCTATTAGCATCGAAAAACCATAAAAATTTAAATTTTTTTTGAAAATCCTTCTTCAAAAACAGAGTGTCATTGTAGTTTCATTTCATATAGTTGCATATAGGATGTTGAATTTTCATGTAGTTCCATATGTATAGGGAACTAGGAAGATGATAACCTTGTAAGTATGATGATTTCTCAGAAAATGTTAGTGCCCTGGTTATTAGTTGTCTAATGCATCCTGGAATTGTCTGAAGTAAAACTGCACCTTGTTTGGAATGTGAACTTGCATGATCATTTGTCTCCTGAAGCATGCTGTGATTTGAAGTTTAATCCTATCTATTAGAACTTGAATTTGAATGCTTAATTATCATGTTTGTGTGTTGAGTATGAACTCATGGATAGTATATACATATTTGGGTTATCTTCTACCTTTTACCACTCTTGTTAACTTAAGTAGAATCCCGACCCTTGAACCTTGTCTTCTTTCAAACTTTGAATTTACTATTGAATGGCAGGACTTTTATGGAATGAGGTTGGTAGAACGTGTTAGGTTCGAACTGACAGGAATATGGTCTCATGTAGTTCTAGTCCATGCTTTTTGGACTAGATAGGACTAGGTGGGATTCAATTTTGAATGTTGGTTTGGGTGGAAAAAAATGGAAGGGTATTGGTAGTTGGTAAAAAAGGAAGTGTTAAGAAAGAATCTTAGGAGATGAAATGAAAAAGAATCAGAACATGCTAGTAGAAAGTTTTGGGGAACAATGGTATGCAAAAAGAAGTATAGCTAGTGTAGAGTAAGATGAAGTATATGAAAATAAATTCAAAGGGGTAAATCCCAAAGGATAGTGTAGAGAGACCCTAGTGTAAATGAAAAGGTCTAAAGCCATAAGTGTTTAAGTAAAAAGTTCTTGAAATAGCTAGCAACTATTTAAGAAAAAAGTCTCTCCTAAGTGTAACAAGGAAAAAATGAAAAAGGGGGAATGTGAATGGGTATGATCACTTTGAGTTTCAAAAGGGTAGATTTACGACTCCTTACTGGGTAGAATCAAGAAACTTAGGTTTCGCTAGCATTGGGTAGATTGGGTTCTATTTCTGTATGCATCTAAGTGTTCCTACCTTTAGCCTTATGTTAAAGCTCATTCCCTTTTTCAGAGAACCCTTGTTCTGAATTATTAACCATTGCATGAAAGAGTCATCTTTACTCCTTAACGTGTCCTTGACCAAATGAGTTCATTGAAGGCATATGACTTGATCCATGGTTCCTGATTAATGAATGTTAAAGGAGCAAACGAATTTAAATGCATTTTCGAAGTTGGAATTGGTCTGTGATGAACTGTGATGAGTATGGCTAAAGTTTTTAAATAGGATGAGCTTAGGAATGTATTCTAGAACTAGTAACCAGGACATTAATATTACATGTGTTAGCAGCATGTTTTGGTTCTGAGTTCTCACTTTCAAACCTCACTCCCAGACTTCTGAATTATTTGCTTGAGGGCAAGCAAAGATTTAGTTTGGGGGAGTTGATGACTCTGAATTTTCATGGTTTTTATAAGTCATTTAGCATCAATTTTGAGGTCCTTAAGCGTGCATGTATCACATTTATAGTTGTTTTCAGTAATTTTGTGATTTTAGGACTTTTGCATTAGAATTCGTATATGCACGTATTTTGGAGATTTTTCAGGACTTTCAGGAGTTTTCATGATGGTTTTGTGAGAATTTAGAAAGGAGCAAAAAACCTGGAATGGACCAGCACTCAACCTGGAATGGACCAGCACTCAACCTGGATCGATCTCAAGACACACCTGGATTGATCTCAAGACACAACTGGATCGATCCCAAGCCGAAGACTGGATTGATCTTAGTCCAAGTCTGGATCGATCCCAGATCGTTCTCAACCCCAAGTCTGGATCGATCTCAACACTCACCTATGGATCGATCCCGCTTCAACGTTGGATCGATCCCACACTCACCTCTAGATCGATCTTGCTTCAACGTTGGATCGATCCCACACTCACCTCTTGATCGATCCCGCTTCAACGTCCAGATCGATCTCAACCTCAGCATGGACCGATCACGCATCAGCTCAAGCTCCGACCCGACCAACTTAAATCCGGAATGGACAAGACCCAAGCCAATGAATACGATTTAAGGCTTTTCTCCGAACACTATAAAAGCCCTAAAGCGCCTCCTTTTAGCCAAGTCTTGTTTTTTTCCTTTTTAGGTTTTTGTCTTAGGTTTTCATTTCTTTTGTTGTTTTTGGTGTTCTTGGTTTAAGAACCCAGAATCTTTTAAGTTTATGCTAATCTACTGTTTTCTTTTACTTTCCTGCTTAGTTTTAGGCTGTTGTTTATCTGGTGCATGTTGATCTACTGTTTTTGCTTTTAATCTTCTGTTTTAAGTTTTGATCATTTTCTGGGTTTGTACTGTACCATTGTTGTTCTTGCTTTTTTGGGTTTGAGTTCTTAGTATTCTTGCTGTTTAACATTTGATCAACATGTTTAGCTTTGAAGTTGTCATTTCTGTTTTTCCGGTTATCATTTCCATCAGTAGTGAGTAGTTTCCTGAAGTTCCTGAGGATGGGGTAGACTAGGGTTGATGTCCTGATCTCACCTTAGGCACCTAAGCTTGTTTGAATATACATCTCTTCTGTTTTATTGTGCTTAATGCTGATTTCTTTCACGCCAATCGAAATCTGATCTTGGGTATTCCAGCGCCCGAAAAGCGTTCAATGGAATGTCTGATCATGGTTATTTCAAAGATTAACTCATCCTTACGCAACGCCTTAGATGCTTAGGATATGCATCTCAGCCTAAGGGGTTAGATGTCTAGGGGGTGTTTGGCTTTGGTAGGTTGGTTCTTAATGCTTTCTAGGTAGTGTACCGTTAACGGGATTTTGGTCTGGTGATTGCTTAGGTTGATTCCATTTATCAAGGGATTGGACTTGGTTACTTATGAACCTATCTTCTAGGGATAGCTCATTGTTGTTTGAGGTATGTTAGGTGCTTAGGTAGATTGGGATGGATCTCTAGTTGATTACCCTTAGTCCTCAGGAATTGCTCCACACTTGATTGCACTTTTACCTTCTCTGAATTTTCCTATGTTTTTACCTTTTAGCATTCTTAGCTTCCTATGCTTTTTGTTTTGTTTACGCTTTTTAGTTCCAGCATGTTTCACTTCATTTAGGACATGTTAGTAAACCACCCCTTTTTATTTTTTAGCTTGACTTAGAAGCATCCATTGCAATTTTGATTTCTAGTGCACACTCATTTGGATTGACACCTCATCTATACTACAATGATGGAGAATTGATATCCCAGGACCTAAAAAATCCTACTATCACACCCTTATAATATCCTTTGTTGGGTGTAGCTACTTCAATCTTGTTAGCCAAGATAAGATCCTTTTTCCCACCAAAGAGGCTGAGAGTGCCTTGTTCCTTCTGAATTTAAGAGCACACATTTCTAGACAAGGAAGCTTATCCGACCTTAGGATATGTTTAATAAAATCCTTATATCCATTATTGAGGTTTAGGAGTAAGCCAAAAAACCTTGTCTTGCTCCCTTCGTTCATTCAAGACCGACGCATCAATGGTGAAAGGCCTTAACATTTCAAGTTCAACCTAAAGTGCTCTAAACTTACCAAAGTAAAATTTGAACTCCATATCTTCTTGTTTTAGTTCAATAATAGCCTTCTTTACTTCAAAGACTTGGCTAAGGTTTGATACATTACCAAATACTTTTTGTAACGTATCCCACCATTTCTTAGCTGTTTCACAATAAGAATATGCTTCCAAGAGGTTAGGTTCAAGTGAGCTTTGTAACATACCAATAACCATTAAGTCATCTTTGAGACCTTTTTCTTCTATTCCCGTGGTGTCAGCATATTGCTTTTCCACTTCTTGTTCTACTTCTTCTTCACCTTCTTTCCTTATGGTGAGAATCTTCTTCTTCTTGGGGATGGTTGGAGATGACTTCAAGACATGACTCCATAGACCTTTTCCTCATAATAAAGTTTTTATGGTTCTTGACCACAATAGGTAATTAATACATTTGAGAATCACCAGAGCATAATGAATATTGAGATTATCCATGAGAGAAACCAGAGTATAGGGTGAGAATATGAGAATGACCGAGAATGAGAGTAACCGAGAATGAAAGTATGAAGCTAGATTATGAGAGAATGCAGAAGAATACAATTTTTAGGATCTTTAACGCTTTGATACCATATTGAAATTTAAGTTCTATAAACTCAAGAACATGAAGAACATGATTCAAGAGAGTGAGAAAAGAACGCGAAAGAAAGAAAGTAAGAGATGAGAATATTTCTCATTAAACGATTTGTCAAAGTTTACAACATAATATATAGACAAAAGATCAAGTTCGAATTCAAACAAACGAGGAAGGTAAAAATGTCTTGGCTAATGTGCATGTTGCTAAATCGAGCATTTGGGTCAGATGGCTCGGCAGTCGAGGCACCACGCACGCGTGTAAAGGTCATGTGAGTCTAAACGGTTCGATCCTCGTCCAAACGATCATATCTTTGAGTCAACTTCTTCTAGAACCTTTATCTAGATATTTTCTTTATGTTTCAATTGGTTTGAATCCAATTTCCCACATAAAATCAAATTTGGCCCGATTATTTACTGAAGTATGCGCATCATCGAAAACTTCCGGCTCGAGCGTCCCGATAGTTATCTTCAGCGGCCTGATAGTCTTCCTTCGCGTCCCGATAGTTTATCTTTTGCAACCCAAGCATCTTCGCATATCTTCAATCTCGCCTGATCTGCTCTTCTAGCTCATGCGTCCCGATGATTAATCTCAGCGGCCTGTTAGTCTTCTCTAACGTCCCGATGGCCCGTCTTCATCGACCCGATAGTCTAGCCTGATTTCCCTTCTAGCTTGAGCATCCCAATGGATGCTCTTCGCGACTCGATAGTTTTCTCAAGCGTCCTGATGGTCCTCCTTTAGCGGCTTGATAGTTTGGCTCGACCCCAGTTTCGCCTTATTTGGATCATCCAATCATTTTGCGATAACTTGTCCCACACGTATTAGCCTAGTTTCACTTGGCTAATACGTTTGGACTAGTTTCTCGCTTATAACCACGCATGTCCCAACTTGGCTCACATTAGTGGCTTAGGCTACATAACTCGACCTTAGTCTTGTCCAATAGTCACCCAAATACTCGAATCCTTCTCATGCTTGATCCAAAACCTTTTCTTCCTTATTTCTTGAACTATGGTAATTATTTCTAAATATGAAGAACCAAAAATTACTTGATTTTTTTGGTTATTAATCGGTTCAAATATTTCAGACCCAAAATTTTTAAAAATATTCAATAAAACAAAAAGTACCCGATTCTAGAATAGAATATTGATAAGTGTAATATTTAATCTTAAAACTATATTGCAGAGAATAGATCAATGAATTAAAGCTATAACTAAAACTAAACGTTGATAAATCAATAATAAAAAGCTCAAGACGTTAGGGAATTCCACAGGTAGTGAGATATAAAAGTCTCGTTATCATGCAAGAATTTTTGTTTTGAAAATAGTTTTCAACTCAAAAGACAAATATAGATTAATCTCCTCTCAAAGTATTAAATACCTATGTTCAAATTACTAAAGACAAACTTTCGCCGTATTCAGATAATTCAAACATGCATTAAGTTCAGATTTGATAAGTTCATTAACATCTAAGACAATACTTCCGCAAGAAAAAACATTTATTTATCTAGACTATATCATATCTCTAAATTAAATTTCTTTGTATTATCAACATATTATCATGAACTAGGTGATCATTCTAATTTAGGCATTAAAAACAAATCTAGACTAAGAGCCTAACAAATTCAATCATTTTATGAAAACTCTAACTATTAAACCTTATTTCCCTGGAAAACACTAAAACCTAACTATGAAGCTCCTCGGAAATAGAAAAGCAAGAACAATCCAAAATCAGAGAAGAACACATAATTAAAATCAATAAAAATAGATATTATAAATAAAATCAGAGTTCAAAATTCTTCTCAAAAATACAGTGGTTCAAAATTCATCTCTCTGTAAAAACTCAAAGTTGTAAAAGCGTAAACAAAATAAAACTTAGCCAAAACGTTTTTTTATAGTTCTAAAAGAAAATTAATAAACTAGAAAAACTGGATACCCTTGAGGACCACTTTTTCAAAATATGGAGAATCTTAAAATTTCTCGCATATATTGTGTACCGAAAGATTTGGGTCAGACCGATCGGTCTGTCTTCACCAGGCTCGTGTGGACCGATCTATCCAAGTGTATACCGATCGGTCTATATCGTCTGGTTTCTTTTGAATGTTTGGACCGATCCGTCTAGCTTTTCCGTGTCTTCATTCTTCTGGATTGATCAACCCAACATCGGATTAACTTCTCCATTCTTCACTTAGCCAAATTCTATCCATTTATGCAGAAAACCGCTACTTTTGAATCCAAATTGACCCGAACACTTAGAAACCTGAAAAGATACCAAAATTGCAAGAAAATGCTCGAATAACGCATAATAGCATACATAAATGCCCACTATAATGCGTAAACCGAGTAATATCGAACTGTCGAGACTTAGATCTTTGCTTGTCTTCAAGCAAAACAAGATCAAATCTGGTGAAGAGGTTTAAAAGGACCTCGCAGGAACTCACATAATCTCATAAACCACAAGTATAGACATCAAAATCAAAAGACACTAATCCTAGACAACCACTGCGAATAAACTATTTACCACCACTTAACTAACAACATGCTTTCTATTCTAAATCTCAAATCAATCAAACTATCAAATCATCTCAATCAGCTCATTAGATTCATTTAAGTATAGATAGGTGCATTCTTACCTATAGGTATCGATCAGCGCGCTTAAGTACCTTTTCTTATCGAAGCCCCTATACAAAATAAGGCATCAAACAACTTCTCATCCTGACCCTTTTTCTCACTTCTTTTTCTCTTTTTTCCTTTTTTTATTCAGCTTTTTTTTCATCTTTCTTCTCTTTTTTTTATAGTCGGTTTTATGGGATGAGGAAACAGGAATAACAAGAGTTCAAAAGTAAAGGGAAGAGTTACTACATAGTGTAGACTCATTAAAAGTAGACAGGTGGTGCATCGAAAGGAGCAGAGTCATCAGGAGGAGAAATGTCATTAGAAGGAGAATCGTGGTCAGATCGTGGTCCATATGTGCTAACTAGTGGGATCTCAAAAAATGGTCTATGTCGTCATCGCTCTGGCGGATTGGGGAAACGGAAACAAGAAGGACGAAGCCAAGAGATAGTTCGCAAAATACGATGCATTATACTGTTGTTGCGCTCCTAAGAATCCACAATTCACTCAAGCTTTTCATCTGAAGTCATATCGGCGCGGCGAAGCGTACTTGCTATAATATGCAAATGAGAAAACAAGTGCTTGATCATCAAAGTCAAAGTCAGGTACCTGAGTGTGAGAACACTCCGAATGAGTCCACCTGATACTAGTGGCACATTGGTGGCTTCAGTTGAGCCACCTCAGAGATGTTGCGGACCAGGTAGTAAGCGAACGTTGTCCAATGAGATGAGGCGTGTGATTTTTTGTTTGGTAAAGTGCATTCAAGAGGCAAACTAGAGAGATTCGAGAACTTGTATACATTGTTTTTGCAAAAAATCTGAGCGGTCTTCAAGTAGCCCATGTCCATAAATGCGAGTGTGGGATTGTTGGCAAATCGAATGAGTGGAATGCTTACATGCTCAATCAACTCGTTCCTGGTAGGGGTGACGAGAGCCAACATCTTGTGATCCATAAGAACCTCCCCGAAAAGAAAACCGAGGCTGGTATGAAGCTCCCATTTCTTCGTCTTCTCATAAATAGTTGCAACCAATTGGATGATGGAAAAATGAATCAGCTCTACCTCAGCTTCGTGAAGAACCCATGCATCTTCCTTCTCGTAGAAAAGGAGATTGAGAATCCGCACATAGATACAAATGGCAAGGTTCTGGATCTTAGCTTGCTTGGCAGATCGGGCTTCAAACTTCCCTCGCGCTATGAGATCCCAAAGAGCTTGGTGAGAAGTGAATTCAGTCATGAAACGCTTATACCCATGTATGACGAAACCATAAACTTCAGAGTTGTTGCATAGTCATTTCATAGTATTGGCCAAGCACTATGAAACAAAACAAAGTCTCTGATACCCTTGGTTTCTTAGAATCAACGTGTCAGAGTTGGACAGAGGCGAGGAACTGACGAGCGAGGTCCTCATAGAGTGGATAAGTTGTGAAGGGGGAAATGAGTATATCCAACCCACTCAAGCATGTTGGAAATGTCATCAAGGAGTTCCAATCTCTCCAAAGTATCCTTGTCCATGAACCGAATGGGCTTAAAGGTTGACTTCAGCAAACAATTGTAGAACAAGGAATCAAATTCTTCCCACGTCTATCCCAATTTGTGGTCTTTCCAACGCTTATCTGACTGAAGTGTGCTGGAGGTAAGATCAAGGCGGATAGTGAATGGTTTTCAAGATTTTCGAGGCTAAGGGGATTCACATAGGTTGGTATTAACAAGTTCGTCGCGCGAATGACCATTTCCTTCGTTGGCTCGTGTGGCCTTCTTAGTTGTCTTGGTAGAAGGTTCACTTGACGATGATGGTGGTGGGTTTGTAGGCTTTGTGGCTCCTCTTGTGACTATCTTGCTGGTGGCATCTTGGTTGCTATCTGCAAAATAAACAAAACTCAAGAGATAATGAGTATGTGTTTAATTCCAAACACAAGTAATAATGGTTTACAATGATTGAGCAATGCTAAAGAAAGAGTAGCAAGAATCACTTGTGAGAAAACCAATTATAAAAAAGTCTAAACCTATCAAGCAAGGCAAAGGGTTATCTTGATGCAATTGAATTTAGAGCAATGATCAAATGACCAGAAGGAGTCATAACCACAACACCAAGTATTAAGTATTAGTCGTTGAAACAAATCAAAGAGTATCAACCTAGAGGTGCAAAAGTTAGAAAACAGATGATTAAGCAAACTAACTTAGAAATTAGCAAGAATCATGAGTCTATATGCATTGAAAAACCCAACTTTTGAGAATTAGACATGAAGAACATCAACTAAGAAGAAGTGAACCGTTTAAACACCACAAGCGAGAGTAAATAACATCCCCTAAGCAAAAATAAACAATCCACCGCACTCAAAACCCTATCACATGAAGCACAAATGGTTTCTAATTCCAAAAATCAATGTCTAACACAATCACACTCAAATCACCCTGAATTCATCAATATATGAACAAATAAGACCAAGCAGCATCCTCAGTCTTTGACCGTTCACCAAAAACTCATAACCGTTTTGGTTATGCAGGAAAACAGCACGATATGGTCTCACTTCTTTGATGATGAATGGTCCAGACCACCTAGACTTCAATTTTACAGGAAAGAGTTTCAGACGAGAGTTGTAGAGCAACACCTGATCATCTGGTTGAAAGACCCTAGGAATAATCTTCTTTTCATGTGGAGCTTTGGTCCTTTCCTTGTAGATTTTGGAGTTCTCATATGCAATATGGTGGATTTCATACAACTCATGAAGTTGAATGAGACACTTTTATGCTGCGAGCTTAATGTCGAAGTTCAGCAACTTGACAGCCCAAACAACCTTGTGCTCCAATTTTACAGGTAAATGAAAACCTTTACCATAAAAAAGATGAAATGGAGTAGTACCTAGAAGGGTCTTGAATGCATTTATGTAAGTCCACAGAGCATCATCTAGCTTTAAAGACCAATCTTTTCTATAACCACTCACCGTTTTCTGCAAGATAACTTTGATTTCCCTGTTAGAAGCTTCTACATGTCCACTAGTCTAAGGATGATATAGTGTTGCTACTTTGTGTCTAACTCCATGCTTCTTTAGCAACCCATGAATTGATGAAGTGAGAGCCTCCATCATTGATGACTACTCTAGGGACACCAAACTTGGAAAAAAAAATCACAGATTTAAACAACTTTAGAAACATTTGTGGGGCTAGAAATTGCCTCAACCCACTTAGAAACACAATCAACAACAAGTATATAAAGGTTTTTATGAGACATGGGGAAAGGACCCATGAAGTCAATTCCACACACATCAAAAACCTCTACTTCCAGAATGAAGTTATGAGGCATCTCATTCCTCTTTGAGATATTCACTTGTCTTTAACAAGAATCGCAGTGAGAGATGAAGGCATGTGCATCTTTGAATATAGTGGGCCACCAGAACCCTGTATGAAGCACGTTAGAAACAATCTTGAATGTACTGAAGTGACCAGCATAATCTGAACCATGGCAGTGGTAGAAAACATTCTGAATCTCCTCTTCAAGAAATCACCTCCAAAACATACCATATGAACAAAACTTGTAGAGATATGGTTCATCCGAGTAGTAATGTCTGACATCCCTTAAGAACTTCTTTTTTGGTATCCTGTAAAGCTTTGTGGTTCAACATCAGCAACCAGAAAATTAGCAAAAGGATTCTTATCCACTCTAGTGCTGATAGCATAGATATGCTTCTCAGGTAGATTGTCATCAATGGAAACTTCTTCGTCCACTCTAAGTCGAGAAAGGTGGTCTAAAACTCCATTCTCTATGCCTATCTTGTCTTTTATCTCCAAATAAAATTCCCATAAAAGCAAAATCCAACGTGGTAATCTGGGTTTAGCATCCATTTTATTCTGAAGATACCTCAAAGCTGCATGATCAGTGTGTACTACTACTTTGGATCCCACTAAATAGGATATGAACTTCTCAAAAGCATAGACGATGGCTAGTAGCTCGTTCTCGATTGTGGCATAGTTGAATTGAGCTACATCCAAGGTTCTTGAGGAATAGTAGATGACATGAAGCTTCTTATCCTTTCGTCGTCCAAGAACAACTCCTACCCCAAAATTGCTCGCATCACACATTACCTCAAAAGGCAGATCCCAATCTGATGGTTGGACTATTGGAGCACTCACCAGGGCTCCTTTTATTGCGAGGAAGGTAGCCTGATATTCATCATCCCCCTCAAATTTGACTTTCTTGCACAATAGCTTAGTGAGGGGTCTAGCAATCTTTGAAAAGTCATGAATGAATCTTCTGTAGAAGCTGCATGACCTAAGAAATTTTGAACGTCTTTTACAGACCGAGGTGCCTGAAAGTTAGTCATAATCTCAATCTTAGCTCTATCAACCTCGATACCTTTTTTTCAGAAACCTTGTATCCTAACACAATCCCATTAGTCACCATGAAGTGGCACTTCTCCCATTTGAGTATTAAGTGTTCCTCCTTACATCTCTGTAGAACCCTACACAAATTAGCAAGACAGACATCAAAGGAACACCCATAGACCCAGAAATCGTCCATGTATATTTACATGATGTCCTAAATTAGATCGGTTAAGATAGACATCATGCATCGACTGAAGGTGGCTGGAGAATTGCACAGTCCAAAAGGCATTTTGTGACATGCATAGATACCAAATGGACATGTGAATTTCGTCTTCTCTTGGTCATCGGGGTGAATGAGAATCTGAAAGAAATCTGAATAACCATATAAGAAACAATAGTAACGATGATTAGCTAATCTCTCAAGATTTGGTCAATAAAATGTAAATGAAAATGATCTTCGCGAGTCGCAACATTCAATTTCCTATAATCTATGCACATCCTATGACATGTAACATTTCTCGTTGGAATCAACTCATCCNACCCCCCCCCCCCCCTTCTTCAAAACTACATTCACAGGACCAACCTAGTTACTATAAGAAATAGAGTAAATGATTTTCGACATCTAAAAGCTTCATTATTTCTTTCTTAACAACATCTTTCAGGTTAAGATTTAAACGTCTCTGATGTTCTATAGAAGTCTTAGACTCATCTTCTAGATGTATCCTATGCATGCACAAATCTGGTGAGATCTCTGTGATATAATCTAAGGTGTAACCTAGAGCTCTACGATACTTTTGAAATTGACACAAAAGCAAAACAATCCCTACATTATTCAAATCATCACATGGTATATAGAATTAGAACCTAGAATTGCGTACTTTAGCCCTTCTGGGAGGGTCTTAAGCTTCAGTTTTGGAGCTTACAACTTTCTCCAAGGATCTTCGATGGGTGCAAGGTACAGTTTAGGTGGAGACTTGGCAATTTTCTCCACTAATGCCACATAATCAGGCGTCTCCTCAATCCTCCTGCTATAGTCAAACATCCTGGTAAAACCTGAAACTTCATCACTAAGAGAAACATGCTCATTATTAGTGTAAGCCAATGTTATCTCTAAAGGATCATCAAAAAGGAAATCATCAGAAACTCCCTCAACAGCCTCCGTAATAGTATCAACCTAGGACTTGGCATCTAAGGAAGGTTTCTTCATCACGTCTTGGAGGTTAAATGTCATCGCCATGTGATGTAATTCTCCTCAAGACCGTCACTTTGAAGATGAAAAAAAAAACAAAATAATATTAAGATAGATAGAAAGTGGTACAAATGGCACTCAAATGATGCGGAAAATCCCTTGATTCATCGGATAGTCATGGATCAAATTGGACCACATAAGTCGCGGAAGAATTCTGATACACCATGGGTGATCCTTGGATATTACACACCAAGAGATTGGATAGTCTTTTGGATATGACACACTAAACAAGATGAATCAAAACTTAGGAAAAACTCAACTAAAATGATGGATCATTTCTTTTGAGTGATTACTAGAGTTTAAATAAAGAACAAGATAGTTTACATGTAGGACAGAGAGTGTGAGCTTTAATTTCTTTGTCCATTCATGCACGTAGGAGAGAGAATGTTTCTTAATTGATGTCCTTCTTTGATGGAGTGTAACTTCCTAACCATGTTGTCATTCTTGATGATCTTGGGCTTGTTAGAAATCTGACTTCTGGGCCTACAATTTTTATGAAGGGCTCAAGCTCAAATTTGTAAGGAAAAGGCTTATAAATCCTTCATCTTTATGAATCAAAGACTTTGACAGAGAAAGTTAGCCATGATCATATCGTCATTCAATTTCGCATAACTTCTAATCTACATGACCAATGTTGGAGATCTTGGGCCATCTGGAAATATGACTTCAATACCTAGAACTTTGATTAAGATATTGAGTCCAAAATCTTAAGTCACATGCTTGTAAACCGGTGACCTTTAAAACACACGAAATCTTGCCGAGAAGGCCGCCGCGGATTGTATCACCAAGTCTCCAAAGTGTAGATTAATCTTATCCTTCTTTAAATCTATGATTGCACCGCAATAGCCAAAAAGGGTTGTCCAAAAATCAGAGGGTCTTTGGGTTCTTCTCTAATCTTAAAGTTCACAAAATCGGTTGGAACAAAGGCCGTTCAAATCTTCACAGGCAGATTCTCTAGAATTCCCACGGGATACTTCACAAAACGGTCAACTAGAACTAATGATATCTTTTTCCTTTTATATATTTCATTTCCAACCTATTTGCCATTAAGAAAATCATGAGATTTACACTAGACCTCAAATCGCAGAAAGATCTAGCAAATGTGATATCTCCAATCTCTACTGAAAGAATGAAGCTACCTAGATTACCAAGTTTCTTAGGCATGCAATTCTGTAAGATGGAATTGCACTCCTCTGTAATCATCATTGCACCTTTATCCAAAGTAAGCTTGCTAGTGAGCATGCTTTTGACATATTTCCTCAAGGAAAGAATCATCTGGCAGGCGTCAGAGAAGGGAAGTCAGACATTTAGCTCAGTAATTATCTCTTTGCACTTGGCATCTTCAAGTTATTTTCTTGATATCTTGGGGTTTGACTGGATAGGGGACCTTTGGTTAGTAGATTTTCAGGGTTATAGAAGTATATATAATTGGTGGACCATCAGTATGAACTTTCTGGAATTTACCGATTAATTGGATCGATCAATCCGGTCTGGATTGATCGATCAAAGTCTTCGAACTATCTAGACCGATCGGTCTAATGTGGACTTGTATTATGGTTTGGAATTTTTCACGAAACTCCTATTTTGGTTTCCTTGGAGATTACCTCCACCAGTATTTTGACCAAATGACTTTCCATAATTCTGCACAAAGGTCTTTTGTTGAGTTGGATATTTTTGATCTTGAGGATTCTCTTCATTGGTGCTTATCCAAGAGAGTGCTAAGTTAGGCTTGTTGTATCTCAGATTGTACCCTTGATTTTACACTCTTTGACCTTGGCTATTGCTATAGCTCACTTCTTCTTTTACAAGTGTTGGTTCAACCATAGGTTCTTGGAAGGAAAAGCAATATGCTTCAATCTTCTCTACATCTTCAGCGAAGCTGAAATGTTTTTGTTGACTTGTTAGGAGCTGATTAAGTATTTTTTTACCTCTGCAAGTTCTGAGGCATATGATTTTCTTCTTCTACCATAATCAAGACAATGGTTTTGTTACTTGCATTGAGATTGTCTATCAGTTGATATGATTCGTGCACTGGTTTGGTTATGAAATCGCATTACTGGTTGTATCAAATGAGAGTTGATACCTCTGATCAATGCCTCTGTAAAAGGTGTTGAGGAGATTCAGCTCAGAGAAGCAATGGTGAGGATAATCGCGAAGATATTCCTTGAATATGTCCCATGCTTTGAAGAAACATTCTACAAGACCTTGTTGAAATTGGGAGATCTTGCTTCAACGGTTGTTGGTCCTGGTAGTGGTGTAGAAGTGACTGAGGAACTTGGATTTGAATTCATCCAAAGTTTTAGTAGAATTGGCTGGCAAAGATTTTAACCACCGAAGAGCTCTTTCAACAAGAGAATGATTGAAGCGTTAGCACATCATGAAGTCTTTAGAAACTCCATTGATTTGAACAGTAGTGCCTATTTCTTCAAAGCCATCAATATGATCCATACGATGATAAGTAGGTAAACTATGGAATTGGTTCTACCAAATCAACTGGATAAGCTAGAACATGAACTGATAATTGTGACATTTAGGCGAACGAGGGTGAAGGGCATTCCTATTAGCAAGGAAAGCTTCAGGTTTGTTGACGTCTCCATTTAGGACCTTGTTTTGGGTTGGGAGATTGTTGGCGGATCCTTATGGATCTCCTATAAAGATGTAGTATTGCCCAATCTGATTACCATTATCAGCTCTTTTGTTGTTGTCATTGTGGCACTTGATTGTCATTAGGTCCACCTCCTACTAGGTTGATGAGCATGTTGTTATCCCCTTGGAGAGGAGGCAAGTTGTTTGGACCTTCAGGTAAGACCGAATTATCAAGATCAACGTTATCAGCCATTGCGTTGGATGAGTTTACATTTTTCTTCGCTTCCCGGTTTGTGCGTTCTAACTTCGAGAGTTTTGCGTTACCGAGGTTGAGAAATCCTTGGATTTGTCAGATGGTTTGGTCGTGTACATGTAAAAACGAAATCAAAAAGAAAGAAACACGATGAGTACTGTAAAATGAAAATTTTAGACTAAACTCTAAAGAAAACTTAAAAGGCACTGTATTGGTCCCCGACAACGATGCCAAAATTCTGATAAGTGTAGAATTTAATCTTAAAACTATACTGCAGGAACATATCAATTAATATAGACTACGGTCGATTCCACATAGACCAGACAACACACTTTCAGTTTAATGTTGAATCAAGCTAAGACATATTAAAAGAGTTGGTTGTAACTAAATTAAAGCTATAACTAAAACTAAACGAAGATAAATCAATAATAAAAATAAGTCAGGCATTAGGAAATTCCTCATGTAGTAAGGTTTGAAAATCTGGTTATCATGCAAGGATATTCGTTTTGAAAATAGTTCTCAACTCAAATGACAAATACAGATTAATCTCCTTCCAAAGTATTAAATCTTTGTTTCGGATTATTAAAGACAAACTCCCGCCGTATTCAGATAATTCAGACATGCATTACGTTCAAATATGATAAGTTCATAAACATCTAAGACAATACTCCCGCAAGAAAAAAATGTATTCATCTAGACTAGATCATATTTCTAAACCAAATCATTTTGTATTTATCAACTTATTATCTTGAATTAGGTGATCAGTCTAATTCATGCATTAAAAACAAATGTAGACTAAGAACCTAACAATTTCAACCTTTTATGAAAACCCTAACTTTTAAACCTAATTTCTCTGGGAAACCTTAAAACCTAACTATAGAACTTCTCAGACATTAAATAGCAAGAACAATCCAAAATAAGATAAGAACACATAATTAAAATCAATAAAAATAGGTCTTATAAATAAAATCAGAGTTCATAACTCTTCTCCAAAATACAGTGGTTCAGAATTCGTCTCTCTGTAAAAGCTCAAAGTTGTAAAAGCGTAACAAAATAAAACCTAGCCAAAAGGCTTTTTATAGTTATAAAAGGAAAAAAAAATGGATAGGCTTGAGGACTACTTTTGCAAAATATGGAAAATCTTCAAATTTCTCTCAAGAATTATGGACCGATCGATCTGGGTCAGACCGATCGGCCTGTCTTCTCTGGGCTCGTGTGGACCGATCGGTCTGGATCGTCTGGTTTTTTTTAATGTTTGGACCAACCGGTCTAGATTTTCCATGACTTCTTTCTTCGGGTTGATCAATCCACCACCGGATTGACTTCTTCATTATTCACTTAGCTTAACTCCATCCATTTGTGCAGAAAACCGGTACTTTGAATCCAAATCGACCGAACACCTAGAAACATGAAAATATACCAAAATTACAAGGAAAATGCTCGAATAACGCATAATAGCATAAATTAATTTCCACCATAATACGTTAAAATCAAGTAATATCAAATACCCAAAATTTTAAGACGAAAAGTACCGGATAATAGAATAAAATACTCAAAAGTTTAAGACGAAAAGTACCTGATAAAGATTAAAATACCCAATAAACAGATAAGTACTGATAATAGAATAGAATACCCGAAAACCTAAGATGAAAAGTACCTGATACTAGAATAGAATACCCAAATATTTAAGATGAAAAGTACCCGATAATAGAATAAAATACCTGATAATAGAAAAAAATACCCAAAAGTTTAAGACAAAAGTACCTGATAAAGAAAAAATACCCGATAAAACGAAAAAGTACACTAAAATAGAATTTTCTAAGTGACTAAACCTAACCAGAAATATAAATGTATATATGTTCGGGTATTCGGTTTGCCCTTTGGTTCTTGGTTCGGTTCTGGTTCCTACCCATACCCATGGTTCTTCGTCTCATGAACCATCGAGTAATTTGGGTGTAACCGGAATCGAATTGAAACCATTTTTTCGGTTCTTCGGTTTTGATTTTTTTGCCAAAGGAATATGTACCCAATATATTTCACACAAGATTCTTAAATGATATGAGCCATGATATTGGAAACACCAATTATTGAGGCATAACCTAGATGTGATCATAATGAGAAGAACTTATTGAAAAAATCATGAACAGTGTATTAAATATCCAAGGAAAGACTAAAGAAAATATGAAATCGAGATTAGACTTGCCTGAGATTTTCTCTATTCACTTTACAAACAATAGGAAGTTTATAATCATTGCTTTCATATTAAATTTTGTTTCAAAGGAAGATTTCATTGATTGGATTATCCGGATGGTCAAATTTTCTGATGGGTACGCATCTGTTCTCCGTAATTGTATTGATATTGAAGAAAGCAAGTTTAGTGATATGAAGATTCGTGATTATCACATAGTGATGCAACGTCTCCTCCTATTTGAGTTTGCCTACCTCCTTCCAAAAATGTGCATGAAACCGTTGCATGTATTAAATTATTATTTTAGTATAAATTACCTAATTTTGCTAATTCGTGAAATTTACTTAACTTTTTAAAATGTGCATGGATTAGGCTTTCTTTGTGATATAAGCACGAGGACACTCACAATTGACGCTATTCTCAATTTAGAATAAAAAATACAGATGATCCTTCGCAATTTCAGAAGAATTTTCCACCGTCATTCCTTGATATTAAAGAGCATATATCGATACACATTCCTCATGAAGCATCACTAGACCTGTTTAATATCTTTGGATGTATCACTTCGAGATGTACATGTACAATTTGAAGAAGGAGGTGAAAAATCATAGTAAAGTCGAGAGATCTATTGTGGTACAAGGTATCAATGAGAGACCGCAAAATCTCCAGAATATTACTTCCCAAGAGACGTTCACTTAAAGAGTCGTCGTATAACTCGACATGATGATGGCAAAAGACGACCAACTTATCACATTTATGTCCCATGCGTGTTTGAGAAAATTGGAGAACTTAGTAAAAAGAACATAATCATACACTTATACATTAAGTTGTTCCTAACATTTGAAGGCCGCAAGCTCGGAGAAAAAATAGCCGTCTGTATATTTTCATGATAGTTTATTAATTAATAAAACGTAAATATGTTAAGAAAAAACTAGAAATCTCTTTAAAATAAATCTAGTACATCATTCTTGAGATATGATTCGTCTTGCATTTCTATTTGTAAACTCATTCATAAAGCTTGAATAGTCAAGTTTTTCAGCTATATTCCTTTTAATCGATAACAATGATAATCCATTCAATCTTTCCTGTGACATAGTTGACAGTAGATACGATTTTATAAGCTTCAACTTCGAAAAACTTCTTTCTGCAAATGCAATTTAGACCAGAATTGTCATCATTACACGATAGTCCATGTATTTGGATAACAACTTTCCATCTTTTTCAAACAATTTAGTTGTTCGACAATCTTCTTGATCTCTTTTGGTACAACTCCTCTTAATACCTTCAACTCCATAAACAAATCATTACCATCAATATCATAATGATTAACATGTTTCAAGAAAACTTCAAGGTTGGCACAAAAATCCATCAATGTGTCATTTTTTGCTAACTTCAACTGCTTCAGATCAAATAAAAATCCAAAATTCTTTTGATAACTTTGTAACTGGTCAAACCTTGTCCCAACAGAAACCAAATCTTGATCCATAATTTTGATGAAGTAGTTAATCCTAAAATCTTCTTCCATTGTTAATATTATATCCTCCCCAACTTTTCAGGCTCTTCATCATGAAACCTTTTTTATTATGATGTTTTACTTTCACGGAGAATATTGGATCAATTTTCATATCAATAGCAATCTGTTGAGCTTCTACTTTTGCTGCTTCAAAACCAGTTTCTCTATAGTTTCTAAAAAAAGAAACAAGTCCCTCCACTTGAGCAATATCAATATCATTATTCATATCTGCTAATTGCAAAAAATTTCTTACTTTGTTAACAACAAACAAAATTTCATACTAGGTAATCATTCCAAATAAAAACTCAAAACTCCCAGTTCCCTGGGTTTCACTCATTGCAAGAGATTCAACATCGCTTCTTATTTTTGGATTATCAATTTTTTATGCCAAATAAAATAAAGCATCTCGTATTGGAGGAGCTTGAAATCATATAGCTTTAATATTTTTGATGTTGCTCTCCCTACAATTTTTTGATAATGGCTTGACCGTGATACCATTGACAATCTCTCTAAAAACTTCACAGTTATTTGTTGAAGAGAAAAACAAACAATAGATACGCTGAACAATTCCAAAAATTGATACTCCGAGTTGAGACAATAAAGCAATATCTCAAAGTACAAGATTTAGACTATGACAAGCACATGGAGTGTACACTGCTCTTGGATTAATTTCAAGCAATATCTTTTGAAATACTTTATTTATTCCCTTCATGTTTGACCCATTATCATAACACTGACCTCTTATGTCATCAATACTTTACCCAAGATTAACCAGTTCATTCTGAAGTGTGCCAAAAAGTTCTTCTCCAATTTTATCTTTGACTTCCAAAAAAGAAAAAAACATTATTCCATCTTTGGTGAGGTCCTTGAAATATCCACACATCAAAGAACTAAGGACATTTGCTTTGATGACTAAAATCCGAGGGTAGTATCAAGAATAGAGTAAAAAGTATTTTTCACAACAAACTTTCATTAAGATCACTTTCTTTATCTCAAACCCAAACATCTCTATCACTTCGTTCTAGATTATGTGACTCATATAATGATAACACGTTTCATGTTTATCAATTCGTCTAATATGTTCTTTTATCACTAGAACATAAACTGCAAACACCTCAGTCATGCTCAAATCATTTCCATTGTTGTTCTCATATCTTATCATTACTTCCATGAAACGCTATATTCGGTTTAGCAAGACCTTTTACCAATGCAATTATTCTCAACAAAAACATCCCTAAAATGTTTTTTCTTTGTTAATCTCTTCTTGAAGTTGTTTATCAATAGTCTGATCCATCTATAATCTCACTTCTAGATCCATCCACTGAGTCATGCATATGATTTGTCTATGACTTTTTCACGTTCTTTGAGCATTTGTGAAATATTTCTCCAATCACAATATGTACTAGTTGTTAGATGATAACCATTTTTTCTTGCGAGAATAACTTACAGCAAAAAGAAAAGATTTTATCTTTTACTTTTGAGTAAACTAGCCATCGTCTATCTTTCTTCTCTCCATTCTTTATTTCTCTAGTATAAGAAGAATGATAAAAACATATGCCAAAACGGAAAAAGAAAAAAAAAATAGAAAAAAATTCAAAAGGAAAAAAAACAAAAACGGAAGAAGAAACGGTCGTTCATATAAGAGGACCGTGGATTGAACCCTTAACTCATGAAGATAGAGAAGTACAATAACACCACTACACCAAAGGAAACTCTTGTACTCGAAGACTAGTTTATTTTATATAAAAATAAGGGTCACACGTCAAAGTTTAGCCCGTTTAGGTTCAGGGTAGAACCTGCTTACACAGTAGGAGTGGAAATATTTGCATGTGTATATCCTCAAAGATTATGAATATTATGGAGTTTAAAAGGCACTTATACAATTACTCTTCCACATGATGAAAATTTCTATTAAAATTGAAGCATATAATTATGAAGTTTTAAATTTGTTGAATCTACATGGTGGTTGTTCGCGTTTACATCCTCGATAACATGAAAAGCGAATTAGAAGTTCTTAAACATAAAATTTTATAGCTTGGTTGGAATATTATATATATGTTTAATTATATTTATTTAATTTTCAAAAAATCTAGGATTAACTTCTTTTTGTCAATGTACGTTGAAATATCTAATAAGCGATCATTCCTTAAATGGATAGTCAAATTCAAATTCAATTTTTTTTTTTGGAGATTTGCCAAAATACCCCGAAAAATTAGATACTTTGTCCTAATGCACATTTCCTTATTTTTTCCAATTTTTGCCTAAAATAACATTTAATTAAAAGTGAAAAATATTTAACAAACTGTTTTAAAATTTTTTANTTTAAAAAAGTGAAAAAATAATAAAACGTTTTTATTGATTTATATGATTGGTTGCAAACAATTTTTTTGAAAAAACATAAATTTAAAAATTGTTTAAAAATTTTGATCTACGGTTTGCAGAATGTATAATCTTAATTTTTTATTATTTCCACCAGTAATAGATTGACAATTCTACGACGTATCTATTGATCTACGCT